>SJYA01002259.1:1058023-1123596 GCA_006410615.1 Neotragus moschatus
TTTAAAGCCTCCCCCCCCCCACTCCCGCCCCACACCATCTCTCTGGATCATCCCTGTGCATCAGTCCCAAGCATCCTGCATCCTGCATCAGACCTAGACCGGCGATTCGTTTTACTTATGATATCATTTGGCAACTGAAGATATTTCATTAACATGTAATAGGATTAATATTTAGTGAATCACTTTTGAAATACATGACAGATGTTTGGGGGTTTAGCAATTTATCATTTGGCAGTAAGGAGTAGTTTTCAGAATTCTTAATAACATCTTATATGAATACGTTTTCATAAGGCTGTAGATGTGTGTGCTGGAGATGAACACATGTATGTTCTTGAAATTGTGTCTCCTTGGCTCCATAAAATGTTGGGAATTTTTTTTCTTTTCTTTTTGTGTTATCAGTTTTTCCTTCCCAGACATTCTATAAAATGTGTTTCTTTTTAAAATTTGAAAGAATAAAGGGGGATTATTTTTTCCCTTGGAAATAGAAATATTTTCAGATATCACGGTAGCTTGTTGGAGATGATATGTTACTATAAAAGAGGATGCAAGTATTGTATTGACTGGTATCTTATTCTGAGCATGAAATTTTTCACTTAGTTTATGATATTTTGTTTTGTTAGAAATCTTTTAGTAAATCTCTGTTATGTTATGATGCTCCTGTCATAGGTAGTATTCCCAGATGCCATTGTTAAGACTGTGTTCTTTATCCCAGAATGACATCACTGAATACTCATTTAAGGACCACTGTCCAGAATTCATTCTTCCTCCCTGCCCCATAGGGCAAGGCTTTGAAAGTGAAAAGTGAAAATATCAGTGGCTCAGTTGTTTCCAACTCTTTGTGACCCCACGGTCTGTGGCCCGCCAGGTTCCTCTGATTATGGATTTCCCTGGCAAGAATACTGGAATGGATTTGCCACGCCCACCTCCAGATCTAGGGATTGCAGTCTGAGCCACCAGGAAGGCCAGGACAAGTCTTTATCCACTATTAAGAGTATGATATTAGCTGCAGTTACTTTTAAGATGTGAAAGAAAAAATAACCGTGTTACTTGTTTGGGAATAAACTGGAAAGTATGGAAACAAAAAAATGTCTATTTAACAGACATAGATGACTGTTGTAGTATTTCATTTGTAAAAGATTACAATTAAAGTGAACACTAATTAGAGCAGTTATCCTTGACAAAATGAGAGGGTTTCAAAATTTATGACAGTGCTGGAAAGTAAAGTCAAACAAATGTGAGGGAAGGGTCTCAGCCTTGGTCTGACTCAATTGGCAGTAATGTTTAGCTTCCCACTGGTTCTTTGTTGCCACATATTTACTAAGTGGATTTTTAAAATACTCATCAAACAAGAAATATCATGCATTAAGATTATATCCTAGGTTACTTTTGTTTTATCTTTAGTATCATGAAATATTTACAGACTAATACATAATACGGGCTAGAGACTGCAGATACAACATGGTATTCTGTCTTAAAAGCTGTATTCATACTTTCTAATTATTAGTATATGTAACCTTCTCAAAGCAAAGACTCTGTGATTATTTTGTATCCCTACTGTAGCAGTGTGTGATGAACAGGAGCTGGAAGAAGGCCATTCTTCACATTTAGCACTGCGTCAGTGCTGAGTAAATATTTATTGAGCAAGTGCTGTAAGTCAGTCAAGGTGCTCAGTGTTGGTACCAACCTGTGTGATACATGGTCTCTGCCCTTCTGGGTCTCCCAGTCTGGCTGGAGAGTACCTAACCACAATCTGTTATTCAGTGGTATGTACAGAGTGTTCTGCAGGCACACAGGAGGGAGAGGTTGGGTTGAGGGTAATGATTTCCCAGAACAAGTCACATTCAAGCTTGGCTGGCCATTGCTCCATCGTTTATAAATCAAAATATTGGCCATCCAGTAAAGATCATGAGCCAGACACTGTGCCAGATGCTAAGGACATAGAGATGAACAGGATACACTCTCTGCTCTCAGGACTAAGGATTTATAGAAGACCGATATGTATACAGATGGTTAAAATTCAGTGAGGAGGGCTGTGAATGGAATGCTGTAGAGGGAGAAGAGAGAGACAAAGAGAGCCTCACTTGAAGGGGAGAGAGGACCAGCAAAGACCACGTGGGAATGACCCTTGAACTTAGGATGTGGGCCTGGGAATTTAGTAAACCAGTAGTGGGTGGGTTGGGGTCTGGTTTCATGCAGAGGAACCTGATCTATGAGAATATGGGGCATGATAGGGAACAGTGTTCTTAGCAAGAGCAGTATAGCATGTGACAGAAGGTGAAGCAGGATTCAGGACATCTGATGGGTAACGCAGAGTCATTCAGGAGGGAATGTATTCATTAAAACATTTACCTGCAAGAGACGGCGACCCAGCTACAGTGGCACAGATATAGGAATTTATACTCTCACATAAAAGAAACCAGGCAAACATTCCAGTGATGGAATAGCAGCTTTAAAAAGCTCTCAGAGGTCCTGGCTGAGTCTCTCTTTGGCTCTGTTGTACCTGGCTTTCTTCTCGAAGGTGCTGCATGGCTCAAAGCAGCTGTTGGAGCATCACCATTGTTTCTGCACTAAAGAAGGCAGAGAAGCCATGAGCGCACGTGCCGCATGCCTTTGAAGTAACCTCTGCTGAGGTTCCACAGCACTGCTACTTACCATGCGTTTAAAAACAGATAAACTAAAAAAAGGGGGGGAAGGTCTTCCTTATTGAAGAAGAAGGGAGAATTGATGTTCGAGAGCACCCCCATTCCCTGTTACCTAGAGATGTGTCATCAGATTTGAATTTAGAAGGGTTTCCTTGACAGAGGATGGAGGATTTGTTTGTTAGAGAACTGGCATTGCTTCCCTGGTGGGTCAGTGGTAAAGAACCCTCCTGCCAATTCAGGAGGTGCAGGTTCAATCCCTGGATCAGGAAGATCCCCTGGAGAAGGAATTGCAACCCACTCTAGTGTTCTGACCTGGGAAGTCCCATGGACAGAGGAGGGCTATAGTCCATGGAGTCAGACTTAGTAACTGTAATGTTGAAACTGGCATTAGATTGACAGAAAGAGGTGCCTGCCAGCTTTTTTAATATTTTCCATCACTGGAAGTCTTGGGTTGGTATGAATGATAGCTTGCTTCATCTGATCACTGAGTGAAGATGGGCTGTATCCCATGTGATTATTGCATGTGTTAACTCGCCGGTGGTGTTTGATGTAGGCTTCTAGGGTCACCATGAGTTTTCAGTGCATTTGAAATGAAGGGTGGAACTGAGTTATATCTCCTGTGACTTCATTTTTTAGTAGACCTTCTACCAGGAAAAAAAATCTCATCATCTGCTTTTAAAATCATTTTTGCCCTTTGAATGGCCTTTAAGATAGCACTTATATCTTCTGAGCTTCCCTGGTGGCTCCATGGTAAAGAATATTCCTGCCAGCGCAGGAGATGTGGGTTCCATCTCTGGGTCAGGAAGATCCTCTAGAGAAGGAAATGGCAACATACTCTAGTCTTCTTGCCTGGGAAATCCCGTGAACAGAGGAGCCTGGTGGGTACAGTCCATGGGGTTGCAAATAGTCAGACATTACTTAGAGGCTGAATGACAGCAATAACATGTATCTTCCACTTCTCTTTATTTTATTTTTATTTTTTTGTCTAACATGTGAATTCCGGAGAAATAAGAAAGCAGAGCTGTGTTCAGCTACTTTCTTTCCGTTTAATCTCTCCTCTATTACATATTTAAAATAATCATCTGTGAAACTTCATGGTACTTCTGATTTATGTACTTGGTTACTGATAATGAATAGGCACTTTCAGAATCACTTATTATTCTGGTAGTCCTTTTCTCTTAAAAGTTCATTATCGGAATTACATAGCTGTTACTCACCTCCTGGGAATTTATGTCGTTTGCGCTACATTGTAATGGTATTGAGATCGAAAGATACATCAATAATCATAGAGTAACTGTTAGTTTCTAAGTTCCTAACAGAAAGATATCCTGTCATAAAGAAAATAAATACATTTGACCAGTGGTGAGAAATACTGTTATTGCTTAGGAATAAAGGAACTCAGTTTTTAAAGTAGTTTTTCTTTTTCTTTTTTTTTTTTTTTACTGTAAATGTGAAGTTGCTGGCTGCATGCATGACAAAATGGGTTCCTAAGTTGTTTCCTACTTAAGAGTATAAGTGCCATTACCGGGTTTGCATGACCTTGACACATGGATCAGAATTCAGGATGCACAGGAAATGACTTCTGTTGGAAAAGCTCTTTTTTAAACAATGAGATAATCAAGTCTTATTGCTAGGCTGGATTTTTTTTTTTTTCTGAATTCAATAAGCCTTTTATTTAAAAAAAATTAATTTCCTTATATTAGTTGGAGGCTAATTACTTTACAACATTGTAGTGGTTTTTGCCATACATCAACATTTTGCATTCTATTAACCTGGCTTCAAGTTATTTTTGTCATCTGGGGAACCTGCTTCCTGTGCCCTGTTTAAGCAGAAGGGGGCAGTAGAGAAATCAGTTGGAAAGTCAACAGCCTGGTTTGCTTCCTCCTAATAGAAGTGGTTGTGCCATATAAATATACTGAAAGGAAATGAAAGTTGAAATTAATCCCTTTTATTTATTTAAGCCTAAAATTATTAGAAGAAAATTAAAATAGCATGATTTAGATTTCCTGTCAGTTTTAGCTTATATTGGTGTTGCAAAGTAGATATAATATTTGTGGGGTTTGTTGTTCTGAAATCTGATCAGCAAATGTAGAGTGTGTTATTTCGTGCAGTTCTGATTTCAGTGAGACTTGATTTCTGCAAGATATCTTGTGTGTTTACAGAAAAGCAGATGCTCCAATGTGTTTTGTGGTTTATTCTAATATGTTTATCCATTGGAGTTAAGAGTTTCTAAGGAAAACCATTTCATTGCTTGCTAAAACAAAGGGGAACTTAATGTCACTTGACTAAATCTTGGTTTTGGAGTCAGAGATCTAATTTTTTGTTGTTTTTTTTCAATATGTCTGCATAAATTTCCCTCCCCCCCATTTGTTACAAGGAATGAGGTCTAAGCTAGCTGACTGTTTTCATGCCCTTGATCTTTGAAAATGTGTTACTAAATTAATTGAAGCAATACTGTTTTTCTGTAAAGAATGACTTAAGTCTTGCAGATGGGCCTGGCTAACTAGTTTTATTTACTGTGTATGAAAGCTATTCTGTTTCTCATTAATATTTGATATTTTCCCATATGATTAAAGACATAGTAAAACAGCAGAGCTAAGGGCTTCTGTCTGAAAGCCAATCTGGGGTTTTGATGTATTCTGCAGTAAAGAACAATGTCTAATGCTTAACAAGTAACTAGTACTTCTTTCCCTGGTTTCCAAGTGGAAAGAGGAATCGTAAAGTTTTATTGGGTCTCCCTCTGCAAGAGAACCAGTGAAGATAAAGGTGCAGCTCTGTTCTGAAATCTATTACGTGTGTTTGTTTTTATATTGTGGTAAATTTATCCTATTGATTTCTTTGTTATAGCCCTATTTTAGAAGATAAACTATGAAGAAAATGGCCTCAGTGTGATTTACAAAGTGAGAAATGTTAGTTTTGCTCTAAAGGTTAGGCTGTGTACCATGGCCTAGTGTCTAGCAGAAACTGTGTGTGTATGTGTGTATCACACAAGTGCTTTACACATAGGATTAAAGTTCATTTTTACTGAAAGCACTTAGTGGCTCATCTGGTCCATTGCCTTTTGATCCCAGTCCTTCTCATATTCTCCCTATGTGAAAGGGGTCGTTTGGTAAGTGCTAATTGTGCAGAAGTAATGGAGCAGCAAATGGCAACCCACTCCAATATTCTTGCCTGGGAAAGCCTGTGGACAGAGGAGCCTGGCAAGATACAGTCCACAGGTTCACAAAGAGTCAGATACGACTGAGCAGCTGAGCACAGCACAGCAGGAGCAATGGTTGGTCTTGGTGAAATTACCAAGGCAAGACTCTCTGAGTCCTCTATCCAGTGCCCTAAGAATCCTGAGGTTTTCTTCTCCGGCTGATGGGAGCAAGTTGTTGGCTTTGTTGGCTCTCAGTCTTTCAGGCGGTCTGTCTCCACGCTAGAGTAATGTCTTCATGTGCCCGTACTCATCAGTGATCTGTTGAGTACTTAAGGGTGAGCACTCACAGATTTGTAGAGTTTCCACTGTGCAGTTCTTTTCTCTCCGGCATTCTGATCTCTGAGGTCTAGCCCTGTGGGTCTCCCTGTACTCTCAGCTTCATTATCTTAACTCAGGAAACCCTCCAGCCTTCCCTCTCCCGTGCCATACTCTCTGCAGTGAACTGGGGTCACCTTTTTGTTCAGTTCCCATCTGTCAGTGATCCCTGGTCTTTGTCTCATGATGTTCAGTGTCATGAAAACCTTTTTTTTTTTTCCTTATTTTTCATATACCTGATCCAGGCTGTTTCACGTGGAAAGGTAGATCCAATTCTTATTACTCCCGCTGGGCTGGTAGCTGAAGTGTCTGTATCTAAATTCTCAATGCTGTCCCCTGTCAGAGCCCATCTGAACTTAGTGATTTTCTCTCCTCTTGATGTTGGAGTTCTGTTAGTAGGAGTATAAGGTTTAAGTTCTAGGTCCCACCATGGAAACCTATGCAGCATCTCCAGGAAGTCCCATTCCTATGGTGCCTGCTGGACTTCTCTTCCTTTTGTGGATTCCTAAGCAGCTTACAGGGAGTGCCAAGAGCGCGGCCACATCTCTGCCTGTTGACCGTGAGTCAGCATGGAGTGGACATTCTCAAAAGGAGCAGAATGAGGTGGTCGTTTCTAGGCAAATGCATTTATTGCTCCCACAGCCTCGTTTTGAAAGGCTCAAGGATGAGACTGTAAGTTGCCATAGTTTAAAGTCTCTCTGTGTGCCAGTCTTGACGTATATACAGGTGCGGAAGATACAGGATGAGTGAGAAGCAGATGTCCCATCCATCCTATGGGGAACTCTGTCTATGGGAGAAAAAATATGCAGATGGAAAACTCTAATACAATGTAATAAGCTGTGGCGTTCCTATTTAAAGACCTAGGCACCAGAGACAGTCTCTGTCATTCCCATTTTAACACAAGCTGAACAGTACTGTTCTGGTGCTATTTTGTACTTCAGGTTTCTGGTGAAAACAAAACTCCCTATCTTATCATTTATCAAAAAACCATCAAAGAGCAAAAAAAAAATTTTTTTTTCTTTTTTGAAACATTTCTTCTTGCCAAGTTTATCTCCAGGTGACACTTTTTATCACTTTACTAATTTGTAGTCACCTACATAGAATTTGCTATTTGTTTATGTAATTTTTCAGATCAGTGATAGGTTTCATTCTGTTTACCAGGTGGAGAGCATTTCTAAGCCTTGATCTTTAAAATATGTATTCCCTTTGGCAGCAATTCTAGTGGAAAAAATAGGATTGTCTCTTTTTATTAAGTCTCTTCTAACTTTTTTAGAAAACAACTGTGAGATGTTTGGTCTTCATTGGTATTTTAACTTGTGCTTTAAGAAGCAGAACTATTTCTCTAAAAATATATTACAGAAGCATTGCTATTCTCCAAGATGTTATTAAATGAAGTAATTTCTTTTCCAGGTATATTTGCAAAAGTTCATTAGCTGGTTTTTAATTTTCTTTGTTTTATCTTTTGATACCAATCAAGATATTCCTTCTCAAAGCTTAGATTTTTCAAAACACACATACTCCACATTTTTCAGTAACCTTGCCGTATGTAGCACATGAAAGAAGAAATACTGGAGCTATTTAGCTCTGATCCTTTTCTTGGTAGCCATCTATGTGAATTGTCAGTGGCTTCTCTTAAAGAAAACTAATTATTCACCTGTTTAGGAGACTCTAGTAAACAACTGACTTGGGAGAAACTAAGGTAATCCAGTAATACAGTCATTGTAGAACCAAAAATTTAACATAGATTTATTAGAACATTTGGCCAGTTTTACATTTCTTCCAAAATGGACCAATTTTGAATTTTTTTCACAACAGTCAGTGGAAATCTTAAAGAAAACAGCTCAAATTTTGCAACAACAAGGAAATGAGGTTTAGTTCTTCTCTCTGTCTGATAATTTATCTTATAGTTTGAAGAATAAACTCATAAATTTGGGATTGTTTATAAGTGCTGCATAGCCTTCATTATGAAATGACTTAGTAATTAGCAATTTTAAGTATATAGGGGATATGCGCCCACTCTGTCTAGGGTAAGAACATACCAGGCAAGTAATATTCCTCCAAAACTAACTTCTGTGCAGTATGTATAAATTAACTAGTCAATTGCAAGGAGATCTAACCCATCCATTCTAAAGGAGATCAGTCCTAGGTGTTCATTGGAAGGACTGATGCTAAAGCTGAAACTCCAATACTTTGGCCACCTCATGCAAAGAGTTGACTCATTGGAAAAGACTCTGATGCTGGGAGGGATTGGGGGCAGGAGGAGAAGGGGACGACAGAGGATGAGATGGCTGGATGGCATCACCAACTCGATGGACATTAGTTTGAGTGAACTCTGGAGTTGGTGATGGACAGGGAGGCCTGGCGTGCTGCGATTCATGGGGTCACAAACAATTGGACACGACTGAGCGACTGAACTGAACTGAACTGAAGAGCTGGTTAACAAGCAGCTCTTGTTTGTCTATCATAAGCAGGCCTATCTTGTGTCAGCCATACACTGAGCAGAGCTTTTGCTAACTATATTATTCACCCTATATGGTAGAGTAATGTGGGAAAAAGTACTGTCATTGATTCACTCCAGATAGGCAGCTGTGATGGTGATGTGACATAAACTGGCAGAATGCTGTTTGGATGAAAAGACAGTGTCCACTGTTTTGGTGACTATTGTGTACTCCTCCTCATCAAGAGGAGCCTGGAAAGAAGGATCATCCATGAGCTGTGTAGAGACATTACCACATGGATGAAAGCAGTCCTCCTTGTGTAGAGGAGTTTATACCTATATAAATGATATATATGATAGAATGATAGATTTGGAATGATAGATTAGGAGCTCGAGTAAACTTGTTTTTGAGCAAAGCTATCCAGAAGAATGTTAAGGAAAAGCCAGAGATTCTTCTGGCTACACTGAATTCTGCACCATAGGCAGTCCTTATATGTGTGGCATGGAAAGACTCTCTGCTTGCCCAGTGTGGCTTTTTTTCCCACCCATGCTGGCCCACGTGGGTTTCCTTCAAAATCATTTGCTCCAGAGTCAAAATATCAATAAGAGGGAGCGCATTTAACTCAGGAGGCCTTAAGACAGCTGTAACACTGTTCAAACACTGGTTATTATGGATGGGATCACTTAGAGAGCATCAGTAGTACTAGCACCTGGATTCTTTTAACTAGGGAAAACATAAGCCGTCTTCTTTGGGGGGTTGAACTTTGTTAATGATTTATTAAGAGGGAGTATGAAACCTCTAGACATATTTTTATCACATGAATGTCTTGCTCAAATACCATGTTGTACCCAAATGTTATACTGGGTGAAGGTTTTAGTAAAACAATTTTTTAATGCCATTTCTGTTGTATTTTGGTTGTTTCTCTTTGTGAGAGAATGCGGTGATTTATCTCATGGGCAGTGAAACAGAAAACATCCTAATGATAGGGTCATTCCTAAATTAGTATTTGAAGAGTATCTAAAATCATAACCATCTTCATTTTTGTAGCTTAGAATCCTTATGTGGAATTGTAGTAGTTTAGAATTAGACAAGACCCAAGAGATGATCTGATTGGACTCTTACTTTACAGATGAAGAGATTGAGTTCCCCCGAGGTTAACTGATTTGTCAAAGGCAACAAATCTGGAGACTAAGCTAAGACAGAGCCTGACTTCTGACTTCTAGATCCATGACCTTTCCTCGCTGGAATTGGCAGTTTCTGTTTATTTGTTGCTGAGGTCTGCCACTTCTGCGAGTCTGTCTACCCTGGAGTTAGGTGTGCATTGCTGAATGAGAAATATCTTGGCTGTGTGTCCTGTTGAGGCTGGATTTGGAGCTCTGACTGTATTAATGTATCACCATGCCTTGTTTGGTCTCCTGGTCCTACTCTTATCCTAAGAATTCTGCCTTCCTGTAGCATTTAATGGGGAGTCCTGGGACCTTGGAAGAAAGGCTTCCCTGCACCCTTGCCCCAGTCTCTGCTTCCTCCTTTGTGCTCCCACATGGCAAATTGACAGCCTCACACGGAGGCCTGGCCCCTGCCCATCTGATTGGCTCCCTAGTATGCATCCACAGCCCCAGGAGAAATTTATTTTAGTGAGACAGACAAACTTGGAGACCAGAGTATCTGTAATCAGTGATTTGGTTGTAAGTGAGAATTCGATCAGAGACCTCTATTCTTGTTTTTTTGGGAGCTGACTATATGAGACTGCTGATGAAACCTGATTTTTTTTTTTTTCTTTGGTATAGGTTAATAACTTTCCTGGAGGCAAGCAAACAATATTTTCTTGACCATACAAAGATTTCAGCTGCAGAGAGATATTTTTTTCAGTTGTCTTCTTAGGATACATTGCATTTATTTATTTATTTTTTAATAAAATCTGACCTTAAGCTTAAAAATAAGTTTGTCAGAAGCCAGTCTTATTTTCCCTTGAGCTAACTTCAAACCTCAAATGATTTGCAAGCTGCAAGGTGAGTGCAGTGGAGCCAGGCAGATGCAGTGAATGGTAAAGAATCCATTTATTAAAAGCCTCCCATTCTGGCTCTTTCCAGAACTATAACAGTATTTCTTTTTCAGGCCCAGGATAATTTTATCTTTGTAACATGCTACAGTACCACCCTAATAGGTAGTAATTTCCTTTATTAGACTTGTATTGAGGAGGGATTAGTAATTCTGCGAGTTCATTCATCAGATATTTATCAAATATGCTCCTTGTATTGCCTATTGTGCTAGGTTCTGGCAGATGATTAAGAAATGGTCCTTTTCTAGGAGGAAAAAAGACAAATAAAATCACACCAATACACTGAATACAGTTCTGTGGCATACATAGAGTATTGTAGCTACACAGGGCCAGATGTTAAACCTTCCTGGAGCCAAAGAAGACTACACCGAAGACAGTGTGTTAGAAGAAAGAGAAGAGAGCTCACTGGGCAAGGCCAAGGGGAAGAGGCCTTCTAAGGAGAGGGAACAGTGTGTACAGAGCCGTGGTGGCTTGATAGTCCTGGGGTCAGTGTCGAGTTCAATCTGACTGCTTCTGTGTTAGCTTGTGTGTGGGGGGTGAGGGGTGGGGATAAAGTGAGTATTTGCTTTGCTGGTTGGACTGAGCTATACCAGTTAGTTTGAACTTCATCTTCTGCCCATCAGAAACTGTTGGAGGTTTTACTAATAAAAAAGGGAGTAGGGCTTACCTGGTGGCTCAGTGGTAAAGAATCCGCCAGCCAATGTAAGGAGACCCGGGTTGGATCCCACATGCAGTGGAGCCACTTAGCCCGTGTGCCTTACTCAATTAATGAGCCTGTGCTCTGAAGCCTGGAAGCCACAAGTACGAGAAAGCCGATGCACCCTGGAGCATGTACTCCCCAGCAAGAGAAGCCACCACAATGAAAGCCCATGCACTGCAGCTAGAGAGTAGCCCCCACTCAGTGAAGCTTAGACAAAGCCTGTGTGCATCAGTGAAGACCCAGTGTAGCCAAAAATAAATAAATAAAGATTATATATAGCAAAAGAAAGGGAGTGAAATCAGATTCTTGTTTGCGGAAAATATTTTAGTAGCTCACTAGTAAATAATGAAGGATGTGGATGCTGGAAGTGAGGACCAGATTGAGAAGCATTTGTAACAGCAGGTATAGGGCATGTGTTAAGAAGCAGGTAGCGGCTATGATGTCTGAACCAGTTTGGATGATTTTTTTTAGGTGGATCAGGAACTCAGTAAAACAAGGAATTTAGAGGAAGGTGAACTTTAGGACTGGATTAATGTTGATGGCATTAATATGGGAGGGCATAATCCTTTTGTTGAGGCTGTGACTAAGGTTATTTTCTGGGATCCCTGCATTCATAGCTACTTTATGGCCCTCCCTGGCACAGCTCCTGTTCTGTTGGTATTGTCATGGTCAGCTATGTCCCTGGAGCATAAACTGTTTGAGGTCAGGGGCTAGTTTCTCTTTGTTGTTGCTGTTGTTACCCCTACTCCTTGGCACAGCGTTAGGTATATACTAATAGTGCTGGGCTTCCGTGGTGGTCAGTCCATAAAGAATCCACCTGCAATGCAGAAGACCCGGCTTCGATCCCTGGGTTGGGAATATCCCCTGGAGAAAGAAATGGCAACCCGCTCCAGTATTCTTGCCTGGAGAATCCCTGTGGATAGAGGAGCCTGGTGGGCTACAGTCTGTGGGGTCGCAAAGAATCCGCTGCTACTGAGCGACTAAGCACGTGAACACAATAGTAGGTGCTTGGTAAGCGCTTCAGTGTTTTGATGAGGCATCAGCCGCCTATGGAAGGAATTCCTCTACTCAGTTCTTCCTTTATCCAAGATTTTTGCTTTGTGCCAGAAACAAGACTAACTAGTTCAAAAAGTCAGTTACAATTTTCAGTGTATAAGCAAGTTTCTCTGGGCTTTCTATTTTCCAGAAACTGCCCAGGCTTAGATCTGACTGTTTCCTTGATGACAAGTGACAGTTCTTACTGTTGAGACATTACATGATGGAGTGGATGCAGGTACTGGAGCCCAGGGCAGGCAACCTCAAAATGTTCTTCAGTGGCATATTGATTATTTTGAGTTAAAGTTCCTTATGAAGGAACCCATGTAAAAGGGACACTCTGGCCCTCCTCTCATTCCCTGAAGTCAGAACATAAATCTGTCATGTGAAAGGTACTCTCTGGGCATCTGAAGGAAGAAGGATTCCCCTTATTGCTAAATTTAGGAAATCTGGGGCCAAGAAGCCTGTATAAACAAATCTGTTACTTCTTTAATTTACTGCCCCAAGCCCAAACTCTGTTTAGATCCTTCACTAAGTAAACATTCAAAGCCCAACTTTCTTTGTCCTGTTGATTTATCACAAATGTGTTTGTTGTTTCTTTGCCCAAAAGAGTATAAAAACTGCCTGCTTTGGTGACTTCTTAGGTCCCATTTCTAAAGAGACCTCTGTACACATGAGATAAAATTTGTTTCTCTGCTGATCATCTGTACTGTGTCAATTTTATTATCAGTTCAGTCACAAGAACTCAAGAAAAGGGAGGGGAGGGTTCCTTCTCCCTGAAATATATATATATATATATATATATATATATATATATATACACACATTATGTATTTTTTCATATTAACATTGGCTACTTGAAACTATGGCTCTGTGATAAAAACAGTAATTCTTTTCTAGATTTGTTTATTTGAGAGTTCTCTTTTTTGAAAAATACTTTTATGTTTATGGTCTTCAGTTAAATACACTTATAATTGCTGTAGGGGGTCCCCATGGCATGGCCACAGCTGGAGGTCTGGTGGGCTTTTGTAAGTGGCATTTGGAAGAATGATTAGTTTGCCAAAGCATTAGCAGTCTTTTGTATTGTTTCCATCTGTGTCTTGTCCAAAGAGACAAGTGTTGGAATTTTATTTATTTAATGAACTTTGTTTGAGTTAGCTAATTTTCCCACTGCCCAGAATTCTTGAGGGAAGCTGTGAGCATTTATCACAAGGAATTATTCTATTCAGTTCTTGTTCAGCAGTGCAGAGGCAGGGAGTATCACTTTTATGGCCATCAAACACCTGATATTTTGATCTTTTCTGTGATTAAGTAATAAAGAAGAAATTGTGAACTTGCTGGGTTCTTGTATTTAGTAAAATTTTATTTAATTACAGTTGATTTATAATCCTATATTAATTTCTACTGTACAGCAAAGTAATTTGGTTATACAGATATAACCATTCTCTTTCCTATTCTTTCCATTATGATTTATCAAAGGAAAAGGATACTGAATATAGTTCCCTGTGCTACAGTAGGACCTTGTTTATCCATCCCCAGTTTGTATCTGCTAATCCCAAACTTGCAATCCATCTCTCCCCCACCCTCACCTCCCCCTTGGCAAGGGCCATATTTTTAAAGTACAATTCAGCAGTGCAGTAAGTTGGTTCTGTTTTTTGTTTCTTTTCTAAAGAAGGGAAAAATAGATATATTTACATTTCTAAAGTTTTCTCATCTAGAACTTGTTCTGTGCCCAGGTCTTGCGTTACTTTCTCTTATTTCACATTCATAACAACCCTACTTGAGCACTGTTGTTATCCTCACCTTGCTGTTCAGAACAATGTTTCAGAGAGCTCACAAAAATCTACAAAACTCCCCCAACAGTCAGTTATCAGAGGTTGTTTCAAACCCAAGACTTGGCCATGGGGGGGAAGCTTATCTCAGAAGCTTGTGAGATAAGCCTCTGTCCCCACAGCTCTGATGGGCTTGGAGGCATCCACATGCAGATAAAATTGTTGGAAATGGAAGCTGAAAGACTTGACCTCCTTTGGAAGAGGTGGTCACAGTTGTGCTGTGAAAATCAACCAGAGGGGGACATTTCAACTCTTTCTTGGTAACCATGGAAATCGTATATAAATTATGGCACCTGGTGTATTAGGACTACACATTTTAAGAAATTAATAGTCTTTTGTCTTCTCTCTGTTAGTATGATATAGGGTCATGTAACTGCCAGTGAGCTGCTTGCTTGCCGGCAGACAAGAGAGTAATTTTACTTCCTTGGCTGTTTAAAAATCGTGATAATTTTTGTGCTCTCATTGTGAAATGGATGAGTTCAGAAAAACAGTTTGGAGAATATCTGTATTAAACCAAAGCATAAGCGATTTCACCTTCAGTAAATTTAATTCCTGACTTTGGCCTTAGACCCCAGAAATCTTCAATGAGATATTTTGTTGCATGCTAATAACCTTAGGGATTTTATCTGCTGCTGTTGTGGCCCTTTGAGAAGGATTCTCCCACTGTAGAGGATGCCTAAATATAATGAATGGCAAGAAGTATCGGGAATATTTCTGAGTGCTTAAACCCATCTGAGGTTTATTAATTTTCCGGATATGGGTTAACATGGTTCCATGAATAGGCACAAGGCCTAGAGAGTAGGATTAGGAAGGTTTCCAGGGGCTCTGAACTCATGTCATGCAAAACTGGCATGCTTGGCAGCTAAGTCAACTGGATAGGGAAAGGCTTTGAACGTGCTTTATCTCACTGCATAATGTCTGTAAATTTTATTCAGTTAATTTGCAGCTGCAGGGCTCATGAGGCTGAAATTAAAGTTTTGTAAAGTTTCGATAAGGAGGTAGCCAAACAAGTTGGATGAGCTGTGGATGCTTTGGAAATGAGTTGGCAGTCATGCAAAAACCAGAGGTTTGAATTTCAGGAAGCGTGTTGGGTTCCACAGTGCCCATTTGATTCTCCGTGGAAAGCACGTATTTCCCACCTATCATTTCAGGCATCTTTTTTCTCTCTCATGTCTTCTGCAAGCTAACCTCTAACAGCGAAACATGCATCTTTGATAGTTAAGTCTCCTCAGCCCAGTGTTCTCAGGAAGCCTGTTTTATTAGTGGAAATCTGTGGGAATCTTTCTTTCTACACTCTCACCCTTTGCTCTTTAATCTTTCTTTTTAGGTTGTGGGCATTTTAAGAAAGTCTTTCTCTCGCTAAAAGTTTTGGTGGCAGATGTCCCTTTGCTTGGAGTTCAGGGCTGTCAATGGCCAGAAGATCACAGATAAGGACACACAACACAGGTGTTCATATACAGTGATATTAAACAGGCGGAAGTCTTCAGAATAACATAGACCACTGTTAAATATTAGTATTCTTCAGTGACACATTGCCATAAACCTCAGCAGGAAAATTTTGTGTGACTAAATTGGATTTAGTGTCTGTATTCGCATTTGTTGCTCAGTCGTATCCAACCCTTGTGACCCCATGGACTGTAGCCCATCAGGCTCCTCTTTTCTTGGAATTCTCTAAGCAAGAATATGCTAGAGTGGGTTTTCAGTCCCTTCTCCAGGGGATCTTCCTGACCCAGGGATCGAACCTGGGCCCCCTGCATTGCAGGTAGATTCTTTACCATCTGAACCATCAAGAAAGCACCAAACAGGATTTAGTAACCTATTTAGAAAGTCATTTTGGAAGCTGTCTCTGAAGAGGAAAGGAGGACATAAGGATTGGAGAAATACATAGAGGTGGCTTCAGCTGTGTCTATTATTTTATGTCATGGGAGAAAAGGGTTTCAAGCAAATATGGAAGGTGAGTATGAAGACACTGGTTTGGTACATGGGACATTGTTATATTATTGTCTTTGGTCATGTTTTCCAAACTACCTCTGAGTGAAAGATCGTTTTTTTCTGTTCACTTTCAATCTATCATGAATGGTATGCACACCTGTTGAGCCATAGCTAGCCTGCAACTCTTGCCATCCATGCCACTTACCATGTAAATTCAACAAGATCCAGCCGGTACCTTAAGACAAACCCACGGATGGTGTATGTTTCATCCTTGTCAAGTTGCTATAAAACTTTCTAGATGATTATTCTTTATTTTGATTCTTACCTCACAGTAGACCCATAACTGTGTTCCTGGCCAGTGGCATACTCCAGGGTTTGTATGCCAGAAGTATTTCATAATAAAAGTGTTTAAATCATTTTGGAAATATTTCTGTTTTCCAAATATCTCACATTAGCTGATTTACCTATTCTGTGTGTTTGACCCCAAAGTGGGCCATTCTTTTATTTCACAAGTTTGTCTTAATCTTGGAGCTGTGATAGGTGCCCCTAAAAATGCAAGGATGAAGAGACATTGTTCCTGCCTTTGAGAATTTGCTATGTAATGAAAATGGCTTGATTCAACTTTTGTTTTTGAGCACTTGTTTTGCCTTAGGCTTTATTTTAGGTAGTGAATAATCAAAGATATTGATTATAAATAATTCACAGACTTTTTTTTTTTTTTTTTTGCTGGAGTTTCCCTTTTATAGTAGAGATAGATCCAGTATTTTGTGTTTCATACAGGTATCTGAACTAAATGCTATGGAAAGCCTGAAATAGTCATTATTTGTAACTTGGGCAGGTTGGAAAGTTTTATGGGGGAGAAGCTTATTTGAAATGGATCTTCCAAAAGGATGAGTAGAGATTTTTCAAAGTGACAAAGGGATCAAGTCAAAGGAATTGCATGAGCAAAACTGGAGAGATGTGACAGACCATAGCTTGATGAGAAGTGATCAGTGATTGGCAGATGGATGTGAGTCTAGAATGCACCAAGACAGGTGAGGTTAGCAAGGAAGAATGAGCGAGGTGGTATTGGGCCTTGGACTTGCAGGCTAAGAAGTTTATATTTTTTTCTTGATCACATGAGTTGATTTTAAGGCATGAACAGATTTCCAGGAGGGCCCAAATAGTATAAAGAGTTATTCGGAGGAGAGGGTAGAGGAGGGGAGACTCTTGTGGGGAGTTTGTTAAAATAGTCTGAGTGGGAGGTGATAAAGACCTGGCTCTGGGAATTTAGAGGAGGAGATCAGCCTAAGGACCATTTCTGAGCTGAAAGTGAAGGTGTGGGGTGCAGGAAGAGAGACTAGCTGAGGGTCCAGACCTCCTTCACATAGATAAATGGAATCACAGAGGGACACGTTTTTCCATGGATGAAAATACTGATGATTTTTGCAGCAAAGAGGAGAGAGCATAGAAATATCACTTTCAGTGATCCCGATAGTCTCAAAATGATTGAAGTTATTTCAGGAATAGAAGAAGCAATGTAAAAATTGAAATAGAGGACAAAGGAAAAAAAAATACAGATTTGCCCTAGGGAATGTAGTAGGAGGACCTTCTTTATTAAATAGCAGCTAGGATGGTTGACTTTCACTTTCTGATAAAGATCATTAGCTCTCGCTTTTGAGCTCCATATGTTCATTCATTCTTCAATATTAATTGAAAGCTACCTCCCGAGAAGCATTGGATTATGAGCTGGGGATATAAATGTTAAGTTGTAAGCCCTGCCCTAAAGGAGCTCACAGGCTAAATATAGGGACAGCAATATGGGTCTGGGTAGGTAGGTTAGTTATAGGAAGGATGGCTTCCCAGGTGGCACTAGTGTTAAAGAATCTGCCTGCCAGTGTAGAAGATCCCAGAAACTCAGGTTTATCCCTGGGTTGGGGATGCCCTTCGGGGAAGGAAATGGCAACCCATTCCAGTGTTATTGCCTGGGAAATTCCATGGGAGGACCCTGGCAGGCTACAGTTCATAGGGCCACACAGTCGGACCAACTAAGTGACTAAGCACACGTAGGTTATAGGAAGGATGGCTAATTTTGCTCATATGGCTGAGGGCCATGAACGTATTGGAAGAGATAAGTTTCGAGAAGAGTCTTAAGAGATGAGTACATGTTAGGTGAAAAAAGTAAGAAGGACTTTTCAAGAGGCGGGGAGTGTAGAGGTTAGAGGGAGAGGTAGGCGGCGCCCAGATTCTTGAAGGCCCAGTATGACATGGGAGAATTTATGGTCAGATGAAGAACCTTTGAAAGGTTTCATTGGAAGAGTGACTGAACAAATTTAGGTTTAGATAGATTATGCTGGCCACTGTGGAGAGCAGATTATAAGTTCTACCCTGCAAGGGCAGAATCAGAGAGACTAGCTGGGAGACACTGCAGTAACTCAGGTGAGAAATGATCAGGATCAGGCAATATCACGAATAGATGAGGTGTAATATAAGAAATAGAAGGAGGCATAGAGGTTGATTCAGGCCAGAAAACGGGAGCGGGAAGGCACATGAGATGGCACAGGTTCAAACTTGAGCTACGTAAGTGGAGGGACCACCACTAAGAGCAACCATACTGGGGAGAAGTTTGATGAGTTCACCCTTAGACTGGATGAGACACCTGGAGATGTCTGGCAGGTAGCTAAACGTTCATGTGCGGAGAGAGGACTATGGAGAAGTTGAAGCTGGTGTGGATTTGGGGGGCAGTCATCAACATGTAAAAATAGGCAGTTAAAATTGATAATGGAGGAGTTTGCATTCATGGGGCTAAAAGAAAATCAAAGTTACTCTTTTTCATCCTTTGGTTCAAGTTTACAGGGAATTGACCTCATGGCATCTGGTCCCATCACTTCATGGGAAATAGATGGGGAAACAGTGGAAACAATGTCACACTGGCTCCAAAATCACTGCAGATAGTGACTGCAGCCATGAAATTAAAAGACGCTTACTTCTTGGAAGGAAAGTTATGACCAACCTAGATAGCACATTGAAAAGCAGAGACATTACTTTGCCAACAAAGGTCCATCTAGTCAAGGCTATGTTTTTTCCAGTAGTCATGTATGGATGTGAGAGTTGGACTGTGAAGAAGGCTGAGCACCAAAGAACTGATGCTTTTGAAATGTGGTGTTGGAGAAGACTTGAGAGTCCCTTGGACTGCAAGGAGATCTAACCAGTCCATTCTGAAGGAGATCAGTCCTGGGTGTTCTTTGGAAGGAATGATGCTAAAACTGAAACTCCAATACTTTGGCCACTTGATGCGAAGAGTTGACTCATTGGAAAAGACTCTGATGCTGGGAGGGATTGAGGGCAGGAGGAGAAGGGGACGACCGAGGATGAGATGACTGGATGACATCACTGACTCAATGGACGTGAGTTTGGGTGAACTCTGGGAGTTGGTGATGGACAGGGAGGCCTGGCATGCTGTGATTCATGGGGTCGCAAAGAGTGGGACATGACTGAGCGACTGAACTGAACTGACCTGACCCCAGAGGACAAAAGAAGCCAATTCAAATGCAACTGCTGGTGTTTCTTTTTTGGTTATCTAAATGAAGACAAGTGAAAAGATACTGAAGGACAAAAAGGGGAAAATCTTTTCTTTCCTTGGATTGTATAGTGAGTTAGACACAACTGAAGTGAGTTAGTACACACATACACATAAAATATCACTATAAAATTTATATAAGCCATATTTTTAAAATATGAAAAGATAGAGTTATAAACTGAGCATTTAAATACTGTGGTGATTTAGAATAAGTTAAAAGTATTGTCAACTCTGGGAGATAGTGAAGGACAAGGAAGCCTGGTGTGCTGCATGCTGCCCATGAGGTGGAAAGAGTTGGACATGGCTTAGCGGCTGAACAGCGGCAAAAATACCTCGAGTAGCATTTAATCAGGGAAATTCCCTGCAAGTTTGTAGAATGTGTGAATGGAGATTGGCAGAGATTTCAGGAGCCCATTTTGTGCCAGATACTGTGTTGTAAGAGGTAGGGATAAATAGGCAGAGTCTGATAACATTTTCTTAAAAGATAATACCCCGTCTTCACTAAACCACCGATATGAATGTGATGCTGCAGTATTTGTTCCTGTTTGCTGATGTAAGCTCTCAATTGGAAAATACAGAGATGCACTAGCATTGCAATTCTTTTTTTGTTTCACAGTCAAATCTTAAACTTGGCTGCCTCTGATTAGAGGTATAATTCTAAGCAGGACCAACCCTAGCATTTCAAGAAGTAGTTGACAGAACTTCGTATATTATAAGCTTCTTAGTTCATAAAAAATATTAAAATAGATGTAGGATGAATAGCAACAAGGTTCTACTGTTATAGCATAAGGAACTACACTAAATATTCTGTGATAAGCCATAATGAAAATAATATATAAAAGGATATATACGTGTGTGTATGTGTGTGTATAACTGAAGCACTATGTTGTACAGCAGAAATTTACACAGCAGTGTAAGTCAGCTCTGTTTCGACTAAAAAACCAGTGTTATTAGTAACATATTCATTGAAATAATTTTGAGATAATTGGCAATTTATCTGATTTGTGGAAGAGACCGAAACTTAATAATTCCTTTGCTTCAATATAGTAATCTATAGCTGTAAGTTAAGTGGTAGTTTTTATTGATCTTGTTTTAATTTGTTTTCTCAATGATAATATCTATAAGACTTCATGGGGGAAAAGGTACATAGAAATTCGATTCACAGGAGTCTGTATAACATTGTAAGCAAAGAAGCTTTGGGAAGCTGTGGATCCTTCCCTGCAGATTGAATCACTCTCGGATTTGAGGTTACTCACAGATGCAGGAAATTCAAGGGGGGATGTGGCTGAGCTGACCTGTGAACAGTTCAGTGGGTGGGTGTCCTCTGTCTTGAGAAGGTACGCACACCCTGAATTTTGAACCAGACCCCTGGGTGTGCTCGTTGGTCCCTTGGGCCAGGCTTGTCCAGTCCTCGAGGGCAGGTGGGGAAATGAAGGTTGCAGGCAGATTTGTGTAGACAGTGAGTGGGATTGACATTGGCAGTGCTTGTCAGTGTGGCGCTTGCCCATCGGAGAAGTCTGCAGACATTGGAGTGACTCACAACAGGGACTTTACTCATCACATTGGCAGGTGCCACAGCTCACACTTGACATGTGCCTTCTGATTTCTTCAGTACCACCCTGGCTTTTTCATGCAAATATATTCTCTGTTAATCAACATTTCTGCACTGTCTGTTGAGGGTCTACAAAAAGGTTATGCTAATCTAAACAATTAGGGTGATGTGTTAGGTAAATGTAACCTCATGTATCCCAAAGAAGAAGACATTTCTAATTTTTTTTTTTAATTAACTGGAAAAAAACTCCAGCTTTTCGGTTCTATTGGCATGAAAAATTATGAGCTGCTTATATGTGTTGGACTGTCCATAAATACTTACTAGGCATTGTGCTGTTAATGGTCATTTAATGATTTAATCAGAAAGGGCTGGCTTTAGGTTTCTGATGAGGTAATGAGAATTGGCATTTAACAAGTTAATTGGAACTGGAAAGAGCTATTAAAAGGCCATGAGAAGGTCTTTCATGAAACTCTTGAATATGCTTCAGTCTGAAGAACTTATTAAATTATGCTAAGGGTGTTTTTCCTTTCACTTTAAATCACCCATTAGAATCATCTAATCAACTTCTTGAATGTTGCTGCAGATGAAATTATTATTAACATCATAATTGTTGGAATTTATATTTTTTTCCCCTCCAGTTGTCAGTGAATCAGTGTATAATAGACAATAGTCTTTCACAGTCTTTCACACTGGAACCAAACCAGAATCATTTTTAGGTGTCTTTTTTTTTTTAACATCTTTTTGAGTTTAAAACTTTATTATTGTGGATATTGGTGACAGTTTTTAGTGCTCAGTTTCAGTAATTGCTTCATCGTTTCTTGCAGACATCGCTCTATTCTTTTGAACAGACAGCTTTGCTAGAGTCATGCGTTGTGCATAGATCAGTTCATTGTCAACACAGAGGCAGATGGAGAGATGAGGTGGTTGGATTTTGCGAGCCCTTTACCAGTAACTCAGAGAAAGCTGTTTATTTCACAGCCAACTATGGGACTGAATGATTGTTTGTGTCCAAATAAAGATCAGATTGAACTTTCCTCAAATTATTCTGAGGAAGTCACTTGCCTATTTGACTCAAGGATATTAATAATAAGAACTACTCTTTGCTGAAATCTTAAATACTTGTTTTGGACCTAGATTCACAGTTTGAGGCTCTGTCAACACTTTTTTGAGACACTTTACCAAACACTGAATGGTGAATATGGGTTCTCTTTTGAATCAATAAAGGGCTTGAAACGTAGTTTATCAGACATTTTCATATGCGAAGACTTGCTGCCACCCCATTTGTTTAGAGACTGTTGGCCAGTGGTCTGCTTGCAGCCTCCATCTCCAGAGCATCACAGCTCAAGCTCTGCAGTTACCACTTTTAATTCTTAACACACTAGACCCAGGACACTAGACGGGCAAATCCGTTAGTTGAAAATTGTTGTCAGTCCCTAGTATTGTTTAAAGACAGACTAGCTGGAAGAGATTGGCAGGAATTCCACATTTCTTTGCTGAGAGACAGCTTGGCAATAGTTTGGCAAAATGGCATTTTAGTTATTTTTGGAATTTTTTTCAATATATTAATGTGTTTATAAGACTTCTGTGTATGGTTTATGTTTTAATCAGAGGGTTCAAATGTGTGTGCACACGTACACACACCTGTCTTTATATAATAATGCTTATAAAAAGTTGGGTATAATAAATCTTTTATAATTTAAAAACTATTTTAATAGGACATGTGAACCTGTATTTCTAAAGAAATACAGTGTCATATACTAAGAGATGAACATAAGTTTCATTTTTAATGTAAAATTCAAAACACTGTACATAAAATAGGCTACTCAACATGAAAATTTTTCTAGTATTTTATTATCATCATATAATTATTCTGTAAATGGCATACAAAACATTGGGGCAATTTGAAAAGAGATATTTTATTTTACTTTTTTATTGGACAAAATATACATTTTGTTGATAGCCATAAAAAATATAAAGAAATGCATTATACTAAGCCTTTTCATGGGAGTAATCATTATTCCAATAAGACTTTTAGGAATGATAATGTTAGTGTTCCCCAAATACGTGTCTATACACAGCAAATTTCTAATAAAACCCCAATATAAATTTCATGACAAAATATAATTTAGAACTCTGTGTCAGACAGAAAGGGTTGGTATAAATCAAGATACACCTGCAGCAGAAGGAGGGGGGATGTTGGCCGAATTGGACCTACTTTGTAAGGATTTCATTAAAAGCCTTAGTAATTAAGACTCTTCAGCTCGTGAATGGATACACGAGTCAATCGAACAAAAGACAGAGCACCGAAACGAAGCCAATCAATGTGAAATTTGCTTTATAACTGATTGCTGGGCAGTGAGGGAGGTGAGTTATTCATTAAATGAAGCTAGTACTCTTTTTTTTTTTGGTAGTCACTTTATATATTATTTAATATAGTGTTAATACTAATATATATAAAATAAAGTAAAAATAAAGTGTGTGTGTAATAAAGCCCATTGTGAATTCTTGATGCCTCTTGGCTATTCCTTTTTGCCTTTTAAAAATATTGGCATATAGTTAATAATGTTGTGTTAGTTTTAGGTATACAGCAAAGTGATTTGGTTATACATGATCTATTCCTTATTTATTATTATTATTTTTTTGGAAAACAATTTGCAAAAATTGGTAACTTGAAAACCCTTTCACAGGCCTATCTTCCTCTGATCCTATCAACAAGGAAAAGATTGTTGATAGGATCAGAGATATCCTATCTTTCTTAAAAAGAGATATTTTAAAAGGAAATAATGGCTTCTTATTTATTAGCTTTAAATAATTAAATGTTTAAACAGTGGGCTCTAAGGACACAAGATAGAAAGTATTTTCTTCTAAAGTCTATGGTTGCTGCTTCTGGATCTTCATCAACCTTCTTAAGATAGTGTGTGTTAGTTGCTTACTCCTGTGCGACTCTTTGTGACCCCGCCAGGCTCCTCTGTCCATGGAATTCTCCAGGCAAGAATACTGGAGGTTGCCATTTCCGTCTCCCAGGGATCTTCCTGACCCAGGGATTGATCCAGGGTCTCCTGCATTGCAGGTAGATTCTTTACCATCTGAGCTATAGGGACGTCCCTCTAAGGCAGTAAGTTCTTGAATATTCAGGATACCTGGAAAAAACTCAAAGCATTTATGTAGTGCTTTTAACTTAGGGCTTTATTAGTTGGCAATGACCAAATATTTGAGATATGCTTATTGGCATGCAACAAGCAAATGACTGTGAACATCATTCATTTTGAGTAGTCTGAGAATTAATTCCATCTTCTTTCTTGTTCTTGATTTACATCTTTGCAATACTGTCTCTTTAAGTGTAGGTGTAAATATATGCCCTCCCCCAATTGCTTATTATTTTTAGGGTGTGTATTTGATATTCATATGTTTGATACAAATAAAATATTAAAATGAATCTAATGGTAATTTAGAAATAAGTAGACACAGGAAGGAAAAATAAGATTGTAACAAAAAGAGAAAGAAATGGCAAACCACTCCAGTATTGTTCCCTGGAGAACCCCAGGGACAGTATGGAAAGGCAAAAATATATGACACTGGGAGATGAGTCCCCCCGGTCAGGACATGTCCAATGTTCTACTGGGGAAGAGCAGAGAAATCTCTTGAAAGAATAAAGAGGCTGGGCCAAAGAGAAAATGATGCCCAGTAGTAGATATGTCTGGTAGTAAAGTCTAATGCTGCAAAGAACAATATTGCATAGGAACCTGAAATGTTAGGTCCTTGAATCGAGGTAAATTGGATGTGGTCAAGTAGGAGATGGTGAGAGTGAACATCAGCATTTTAGGAATCAGTGAACTAAAATGGACAGGAATGGACAAATTTAATTCAGATAACCATTATGTCTACTACTGTGGGCAAGAATCCCTTAGAAGGAATGGAGTAGCCCTCATAGTCAACAAAAGAGTCTGAAATGCAGTACTTGGGTGCAATCTCAAAAATAACAGAATGATCTCCATTTGTTTCCAAGGCAAACAATTCAACATCACAGTAATCCAAGGCTATGCTTTAACCACTAATGCCGAAAAACTGAAAGTTGGATGGTTCTATGAAGATCTACAAGACCTTCTAGAATTAACACCAAAAAAAAAAAGATGTTCTTTTCATCATAGGGGATTGGAATGCAAAAGTAGGAAGGCAAGAGATACCTGGAGTAACAGGGAAATTTGTCCTTGGAGTGCAAAATGAAGCAACACAAGAGATGACTCTGCACATGGACATCACCAGATGGTCAGTACCAAAATCAGATTAATTATATTCTTTGCAGCCAAAGATGGAGACGCTCTATACGGTCAGCAAAACCAAGACCTGGGGCTAACTGTAGCTCAGCTCATCAGCTTCTTATTGTGAAATGTAGGCTTAAATTGAAGAAAATAGAGAAAACTACTAGGCCATTCAGATATGACCTAAATCAAATCCCTTACAATTATATAGTGAAAGTGACTAATAGCTTTAAGGGACTAGATCTGATAGACAGAGTGCCTGAAAAACTGTGAACAGAGGTTCGTGACATTGTACAGGAAGCAGTAATCAAGACTATCCTCAAGGAAAAGAAATGAAAAAGGCAAAATGGTTGTCTGAGGAGGCCTTACAAATAGCTGAGAAAAGAACAGAAGCAAAAGGCAAAGGAGAAAAGGAAAGATATACCCATCTGAATGCAGAGTTTCAAAGAATGGCAAGGAAAGATAAGAAAGTCTTCAGTGAACAACGCAGAGAATCAAGGAAAACAACAGAATGGGAAAGACTAGAGAGCTCTTCAAGAAAATTGGAGATACCAAGGGAACATTTTATGCAAAGATGGGCACAATAAAAGACAGAAATGGTATGGAATTAAGAGAAGCAGAAGAGATTTAGAAGAAATGGCAAGAATACACAGAAGAGCTATACAAAAAAAAAAAAAATCTTAATGACCAGGATAACCACGATGGTGTGTTCACTCCCCAAGAGCTGGGCATCCTGGAGTGTGAAGTCAAGTGGACCTTAGGAAGCACCACTATGAACAAAGCTAGTGGAACTGATGGAATTCTAGCTGAGCTATTTCTAATCCTAAAAGATGATGTTGTGAAAGTGTTGCATTTAATGTGCCAGTACATTTGGAAAACTCAGCAGTGGCCACTGGAAAAGGTCAGTTTTCATTGCAGTCCTGAAGAAGGGCAATGCCAAAGAACGTTCAGTGCCAAAGAATGTTCAAACTACCATACAGCTGTGCTCATTTCACATGCTTGCTAGGTAATGGTCAAAATCCTTCAAGAAAGGCTTCAGCCTTACATGAACTGAGAACTACCAGATATACAAGCTGAATTTAGAAAAGGCAGAGGAAGCAGAGGTCAAATTGCCAACATCCTTTAAGATCATAGAGAAAGCAAGAGAATCCAGAAAAACATCTACTTCTGCTTCATTGACTGTGCTAAAGACTTTGAGTGGATCACAACAAACTGTGGAAAATTCTTAAAGAGATGGGAATACCAGATCACCTTATCTGTCTCTTGAGAAACCTGTATGTAGGTCAAGAAGCAAGAGTTAGAACTGGACATGGAACAAGGGACTGGTTCAAAATTGGGAAAGAAGTATATCAAGGCTGTACACTGTCACCCTGCTTATTCAACTTTTGTGCAGAGTACATCATGTGAAACGGTGGACTGGATGAATCACAAGCTGGAATCAAGATTGTTGGGAGAAATATTAACAATCTCAGATATGCAGATGATACCACTCTAATGACAGAAAGCTAAAAGGAATTAAAGAGCCTCTTAATGAGGTTGAAAGAGGAGTGTGAAAAAATTGTTTAAAACTCAACGTTTAGTAAACTAAGATCACGGCATATGGTCCCATCACTTCATGGCAAATGGATGGGAAAAAAGTGGAAGCAGTGACAGATTTTCTTTTCTTGGGCTATAAAATCACTGTGGATGATGACTGCAGCCATGAAATTAAAAGATGCTTGCTCCTTGGCAGAAAAGCAATGGCAAACCTAGACAGCATATTAAAAAACAGAGACATCACTTTGCTGACAAAGGTCCATCTAGCCAAAGCTATGGTTTTTGCAGTAGTAATGTGTGAATGTGAGAGTTGGACCATAAAGAAGGCTGAGCTCCAAAGAACTGATGCTTTTGAATTGTGGTGCTGGAGAATACTCACGAGAGTCTCTTGGACAGCAAGGAGATCAAACCAGTCAAGTCAATCCTAAAGGAAATCAGTCCTGAATATTCACTGGAAGGACTGATGCTGAAGCTCTCTCTGATACTTTGGCTACCTCATGCAAAAAACTGACTCTTCAGAAAAGACTCTGATGCTGGGAAAAATTGAAGGTGAGAGAAGAGGGCACCAGAGGATGAGATGGTTAGTGTCAGCGACTCAATGGACATGAATTAAAGTAAACTCCAGGAAGTAGTGGAGGACAGGGGAGCCTGGTAGGCTGCAGTCCATGGGGTTGTAAAGATTTGGACATGACTTAGCAACTGAACAACAATAGAAATTAATGTGCTAGGTCAGAAGGTGTATGGTCAAGTCTGATTTAGGCAGGAAGTGGAAGGGATGTGTGGCTACCTAGGTGTGTCACAGCCCTCCCAGTGGGAACTTGGTGGGGTGGGGTTTCAGGTAAGGAGTTGGTGTTGGAGTTTGGAAGAAAGGAGTGAGGGGAGTTCAGTATGTCTATTTGAGAGCTCTAGAGTAATAACGTATTGCTTCTCCAGTCAACTCTCCTCAGGCAAGTCGAGTTTGCATGGCCACATTGGCAACATGAGGGAGAGAACCGTGGCATGGGAAATTTGGAGAGGTTCCCTGTGGCCAGTGTGAGCTGGCTTGGAACCTTTTCAGCAAGCCTGGTTCTTGCCCTGAACTTCCTGCCTTTGTTATCCTTTCAGAGAGCTGGATCCCACCCCCCCCACACCCCTGCTGAGTGAGGCTCACACCAGGGAATCAACATAATTTACAACCCCTCCCAACTCCTGCTCTGTGCTTTGCACAAGTTAGGAGAACAGTGGGTTTAAAGGAAATAGGTTGAAATGAGTTCTGTTCTTGGAGAACAAATAGAAGCAGATCAGTGTGATGTTTCTTTGTTTGAAAAGCTATCTTTTTCCTATGTTTTCTAAATTTTCCACTTATTTAAGAACTCAAGAAATGAATACTTTGTAATAGAAGAATGTTTAACTGGCTCAGTAGGGCAACTTTCAATTGCATATCTGTGCCTAGTATTTAGGAAGCTCTTTAGATTCCTAGATTATGCATGAGAATTTGGACTGAACATATACAAATCAAAGACTTGGATAAAAAGTGTTCATGCACAAGCACAGAGCCCATCATTTTCTTGCCTTTGATAAGATAGGCAGATCATGTGGCAGTTATTATAAGTGTCTCTCCTCATAGACTGTGCTTGTCGACATATAATTGGAAGTACGGTTTAGATGATAAACACTTGCCAGAGCCATGGATCCTTTGTTCAACAAAAGCTGGCTCTGGTATCTTTTTCATATACGTTGTTTTCTCAGGCCAGTAGAATGTTATTAACTCAGACCGAGGCTCTGGTTGACAGTATATACTGGTTGGATCTTTGTGGTCCTGCTTCAGAGTACTTGAATCCATCAGAGTATCTAAAAAAGCATTCCCTTAAATACAGTGGACTGAGATTGCCAGATTTCTTCAAAGAGTATTCCTGTTTAAAGGATTTAGACCTCAGCTCTTCATTCTTCCCACTGTCATAATTTTCTGAGTGCTGAGGCCTTGCAGATCTTGTCTCTCTATTTATTCAGTTATAAAATTTGCCAACAAAGAGACTTGGACCAAGATCTGCTAATCCCCTGGTAAGGCTAGTGAAGGGGTTAGTTTTTCATATTGTCTGTTCTGCTTGCTTTGTGTATGTTGCCTGAAGAAAGCTCCAGACATAAAGCAGCTCTAAACACTCAAGCTAATAGAAATAAGCATGAGTGCATATATTTCATATATGTGTATATATATTCAGCAGCAAGCTATTCTACACTTGTTTTAACATTTTTCACAATTTTTTTTAAACAAAAGATACTGCTGTTTACTTTTCAATTGTAAAAGGAATAGTGTTTGATATCCATAAGTTTTGCTTACTCATTCCTCACAGAATTGCCTTTCCAGTATTCATAAAGAACAATATTTTATAATTTTTACTAATTTGGGGGGAAATACTACTATAATTGTGGTTTGATAGAAAGTGACTGTCTATGAATGTTTAGCTTATTTAGAAGGAGTGTTAATGGTGGTCCTGCTGTATGAACATACCATTAGGATTGAAGGTGACGTTTCAGGTGGTTTCTCCTTCAGAGCTGGTTCACCAGGGCTCTGTTACTGGATTGATTGACTTGTTACTTGCAAAGCATACATAGCTATCCTGCCCTGTGTCTCCTGCTTGGTAAACTACCAGTATAACTGTCTTTAACCCAGGCCTCTAGGCTTCTATGCAGTCTTCTTTAAACCTTTAGGCATGTATCTGTCTTCTCGATCTGTATTTTCAGAGAACCTTGTGCTTACCTTATCACCTAACAATTATGTCTGCATGTCCGACTCCTTTACCATATTGCAGGGCACTGTGTCCTAATCATCTCTGTCCTTATAGTGCCTAATAGAGTGTCTGGTATATAGTATAAGTCCAGTAAGTTTTTTTAAATGAACTGTTAAATAGCTAAAGCCTAAGAAAGATTGAGATACTAATGACTATGGAGTACTTCCTTCTTACACATATGTTTGCGGAGAAGGCATTGGCAACCCACTCCAGTACTCTTGCCTGGCAAATCCCATGGACGGAGGAGCCTGGTAGGCCGCGGTCCATGGGGTTGCTAGGAGTCAGACACGACTGAGCGGCTTCACTTTCACTTTTTACTTTTCACGCATTGGAGGAGGAAATGGCAACCCACTCCAGTGTTCTTGCCTGGAGAATCCCAGGGACGGGGGAGCCTGGTGGGCTGCCGTCTATGACTTTTTTTCTTCCCATTAAGGCCAGGCATGCCAAGTTGTATTTCTGCTAAGTACCAGGAAGCCCATGGTATAGACTGAGACTCAGAATCAAAATCAAAATATCATGTATCAGTGATAGGATGATGTGTGCAGGGGGTTTTGGAAAACCAGGGGAGGATACCCAGTCCAGTCTGAGCGACCAGAGGAGGCTGTCTGAGGGGATAGCTGCTGGAGTGGAAGATGATGGCTACAGTATGGAAAAGCCATTGATGTGAGGAGGAGTCATACCAGTATGTAGGTCCCTGCATATACTCAAGGCCAAAGATGAGAAAAGTCTAACCAAGGCGAGGAAGAGAACGTGGCAAAAAGGAGCCAGATTAGAGAATGTGAGATACTCTTTCAATTTTGGTGCTGCTTAGATATGAAAAATAGGAAGTGGCATAAGTGTTAGGTGTATTAATGTTAAGAAATTTCTGGTATTTCTGGGGGGATACTTAAACTTGAAGAAGTGAGGTGCAGCTCACATGGTATAGGACTTGAAGCTCTGAGAGACAGCCAGAAATAGCTCTGTAAATTGTTTTGGAGAAGTAAAAACAAATTACTCCGGGCCTTTGTGTACCTGCCAGAGCCTTGAAGGGTGATTCATTGAACCCAGACAAACCAGAGGTTTCTGAAAGTCTGGAAAGTTATGAACTGTGGAAGAGAAAGCACTGAATGAGGCTCATTCAGGGGAAGCCTGAGTATCTGGACAAACAGTCCAAGTCCTGGTNAAATTACTCCGGGCCTTTGTGTACCTGCCAGAGCCTTGAAGGGTGATTCATTGAACCCAGACAAACCAGAGGTTTCTGAAAGTCTGGAAAGTTATGAACTGTGGAAGAGAAAGCACTGAATGAGGCTCATTCAGGGGAAGCCTGAGTATCTGGACAAACAGTCCAAGTCCTGGTTACCTGGATGTGAGTGGCAATGTTATCCAGTGAGCAGAAACTTCATTGCTTCATTTCTTACCATGTGAGCTTGGGAAAGTTGCGTAGCCTATTGAAGGCTGCTCAGGACAGAAGGCTGTGACCCTTCATTGAGTCTGTGTATGGATTAAACTGGGGATTAAAAGGGGAGGCATATGGAAAGCCCCAGCCTGTGAGCCCCTTTCTCTTTCATTCTTATTTGCAGTATAAGGTTATCACCAGCCTTCATGGTAGTGTTTTTCCTCTGACCAGAAACAGCCTGAATGCTAAACCCCCTGCATAATCCTAGAGGTCTCTCTCTCTCCCCCAGGCAGTTGCCTCTGTGACTGGGGCTGGAGGAGTCTCTGCGGTGAGTTTACAGATTCTCCCTCTCCGACGCCCACCCTGCCATTGGGACCCACCTGTTGGAAACTCCCTTGCTTGTGATCCAGTGGGTTTTGATGTTTAGATGGTCCTGTCCCTGCCCTGATGAAGGATGTTTATCAGCTGACAGCACACAGCACAGATACTTTATATAAGCCAGAAATTTGCATAGGTGGTGTGTTTCTTCTTTTTTCTTTTTTTAAATCTGAAGTGGGGGAAGAGGGGAAAATGCCAATAAATGAGATTTATTTACATTTTAAGTATATCCAAATAGGCACAGAGCCTTCAATAACATCTTAGAACTTTATCTGTTGGAATTTTAAAAATGAGTTAGAAAATTGTTGCCCAAAGATATTGTTTTCTAGTGTTAGAAATTTCCAATTTTTAATGTATGGGGTTATTTTCCAAAAAGTAGGAATGTGTTTATTCCTGGTTCTCCAGTGGTTTCCCGTTATCTGGTGGGTCTTGGGTAATTTTAAACAGCAGCTCAAGTTTGCATTGTGCCCTGTAAGGATTTTTGAAGTTATTGTAACATTTTCTCTTTTGGAGAAAAATAGACATTTAAAATCACTGCAGCCCACCCCCCCCAAAAAAAGTAAGATTAACCTCACAGCTATGCAGTTTAATTAATCACATTTTATCATTAGAAAATATAATAGTCTACACATAGCCTTTTATCTAAGTTGATGTCTTATGCTTGAAGTAAGATCTGAGGGCCTCCCTGGTAGCTCAGTGTTAAAGAATCCATCTGCCAGTATAGGAGACATAAGAGACACCGGTTCAGTCCCTGGTCCAGGAAGATCCCACATGCCGAGCAGCGACTAAGCCCGTGTGCCAGCTATGGAGCCTGTACTTCAGAGCCTGAGAACTTCAGCTACTGAGCCTGCCTACCCTAGAGCCCGTCCTCCACGGAAGTGAGAAGCTTGTGCACTGCAGCTAGAGAGTAGCCCCCAGGTGCCAAAACTGGAGAAAAGCCCATGCAGCAATGAAGAACCAGCACAGCCGAAAATAAAAAATAGAGCAAGATTTGAGGAGATAACATGCATAATTAGGACAGAATTTTGTATAACAGAGATGAGTAATGGCTATAAAGGCTTTTAAAGAAAAAAATGTATTGAATGATTCAAGAGCAGTTATCTGTGTTTCTGAGATTATCATCAGCTTTGCGGGTGATGAACCGTGATAAAAGAACAGTATAAAAGAGCACTGTTCTTCTATGCCCAATGGAAAGGTTAGAGGTGTTACAAAGAGTTGTGTTTATAAAATATCCCTTGATAATAGAGATGAAAGTAGCATTTGAAGCACAAGATTAATATTCCTGATGCAGCATTTGCACCAAGTTAATCACTCATGCCTGCTGTCATTCTTTTTTTACTGGGTTAGCACATACTTTTCCAGGAACTATTACGATTTCTAGCGAAGCTACAGTCATACACAGGACTTTGTCTAAATCACTTGAGTATGTGCTTAAAAGGAGCAGTCTGTCAGTGTGCAGTGGAAATGCCAAAGCACAAATCACTAGCACACTCTCCTTGACCATCAGAGAAAACAACCACAGCCAAATTTAAAGCACATTTTCCCAGTGTGAAGCCAGAAGTGATTTCAGTTCTTGGCTGACATCAGGGTTTTGTTCAGAAAGAGCACACCATCTTCTCTGCTTACCCAGTGCCCATTTAATGACCAATGTGTAGCTGTCACTGAGGGGTGAGAAAAGAAGAGCTTTGTATATGATTAACTCCCCACCCCGCCCCTTAGAACTTCTTTCTTTCCCTTTTAGGACAAACAGAGGGATCATGTAAAAGCTTGTGTGTTGGTCAGTTGTGCTATTTGTATGCTTCTTTATACAATTTTTCTAATATTTTTTAACTTTAATAGTTTATTGATCTGAAATTTAACCCTGGATTTGAAACAGTTTCACCTTTTCCTTGATGGGAAAATAATTCCCTATCCAGTGGTAGACTGAACAGTAGACTCTCTGAAGGCAACTCCTACAGGGTATTGTTCAGTTGCTAAGTTGTGTCCTACTCGTTGCAACCTCCTGGACTACAGCACGCTAGGCTCCTCTACTCTCTTCCCGAGTTTGCTCAAATTCATGTCCATTGAGTTGGTGAAGGACCAAGGAGTAAAAACAGACTAGATTTTTCTAGCCTCAGAAATTGGGAATTGGAAATAAAATTTTTTTCCCTACCCACATTTCTCCCAATCTCCCCTATACAAACACCTCTCTCACCCCCCAAGCCTATGCTAATTTCAGAGTTAATTATTGAATAACAGCACCATAGAAACTCTGGATGATTTATAGGATGAAACAGTGTTGTAAATGTGTGTGGCTGGCATTTGGAGGGGGAACAGATGGTAAATAGAATCAGTCATTGTGTCTGTTCATCTCCTTGACTCTTCAACTCCTCTACTATTACTGAAGATGAAGGACAGCTTTCTACCAGAGGCCTTGGCTGAATAGTCATAAGCCTGTTTTCATGGGTGTACAAAAAATATGAAAATCACGATCATGTGAAATGGGAATGTTTTTGGGAGAAGATAACTTCAGTGATCTGTGAAGGTTTTATGAAGATCAGAAATATTTCTGTCGGTCTTAAAAGAACAGCTTAAGTAATTTGGGGTGGTTTGATTCCAACTAGAAATATGGATGAGTTGGATATACATCTTTTCTAAAATAACAATTCTCTGGATCAAATGTTTATAATTAAAATAGATCCTAAGAATAAAGATATTATTTGTGGACATGGAGAATGTAACTGACTCCCAGTGCCTAGTGTTTTAGTTATACGAAAAGGAATGTACCAGGAAACAATAATCTTTTAAGCAATATATTTATGTATTTATTTGGCCGTACCAGGTCTTAGTTGCAGCATGCAGAATCTTTTGTTGTGGCATTTGCTGTTCAGCCTCTCGGTCATGTCTGACTCTTTGCAACCCCATGGATGGCAGCACTCTAGGCTTCCCTGTCCTTTACCATCGCCCATAGCTTGCTCAAACTCATGTCCATTGAGTCGGTGATGCCATCTAACCATCTTATCTTCTGTCATCCCCTTCTCCTCCTGCCTTCAAATTTTCCCAGCAGTAGGGTCTTTTCCAGTGAGTCGGCTCTTCTGATCAGGCGGCTAAAGTATTGGAGCTTCAGCATCAGTTCTTCCAACGAATATTCAGGGTTGATTTCCTTTAGGATTGACTGGTTTGATCTCCTTACAGTCCAGGGGACTCTGAAGAGTTGTGGCATACTAACTCTTACTTCTGGCATATGAGATCTAGTTCTCCAACCAGAGTTTGAACCTGGGCTCACTTCATTGGTTGTGTGGAAACTCAGCCACTGGACCACCAGGGAAATACTGGGAAACATGTCTTCATGCACTGAAATTTCAAATAAGAGTCAGGTAATTACCCACACAGGAGTCTAAGGATTGAGAACCTCTGAAACTAAAAATATGGTTGAAATTCTTCTGAATATAGCCTGTATGTATATAGCATGAATGCACACAGACACATGGACTTGTTAACCAAAACTGCAGGAATGGAGACCTGATTGCAAGAAAGACACATTTATTTGCAGTTTGCTAGGACTAGAGCCCAAGAGATACAGATTTCAGAAGCACTTGAACATGGACTACAAAATGGAGGAAACTTATCAAGGCAAAAACTGCAAGGCCACAGTGAGTGACATAAATTGTTTCTCAAGAATTATAATTGGAGCTATCTAGAAGTAAGGGTGCTTGTTAAGCAAGGATTGGTTGGGGGTCTGAAGCTGAGGCATGGTTACAATAAAGACCTTGAAACCCTGAAGTCACAGCTGGAAAGTGTTGTTCTAAATATGGTTGGTGATGTCCTTGGGTTTGATACCATTCAGAAAAAATTTATGTTCTCAGTGGAGCAGGGACATGTCTGAGAACAGATCCTCAGTGGCGGCACTACTCCATTTCTGTAGGCTTTAACCACAGTTACTCCAATGTAATTTCAATTTGTCATCATATTTCTAAGATAAACATGTGACTCCCTTCGGTTGAAATTATAAGCTTTTCTGAAGTCATTAAAATGGGATGCAATGTAGGAAGTGTGTTAGATGGCACAGTGCTCATTTTTCAAAACATTTTGTGATCTGGTACTGAAGATAGAAATGGACGATCATCAGTCTCCTCAGACTTACCTCTTGGGTAAAATAAAAATTTTAACTAGATTCCTTTGTGAAATTTCTCTCATTCTTCTCAACATTTAAGCCAGAAGGAACAAAATATTGAGAACTCCTGAAGAGTACACGTGTGTACGTGTTTGCTCCTGTGCTTTTACATGGATTACGTTTCTGTGACATTTCTGAGCTTTGTCAGATGTGTGTTTCCTGGTGAATATTTTTATGGTCCCTCCCTTAGTCTGTGTTGGAGGTTTCAGAAATTGTCAATTCATGTACCAAAGGGATCCAGAGAAGAACAAGAGTATTGCATTGGCTAGAAATTCAGTGTATGAAAGAGATTATAAATGATACTTTATAATTTTTTAAATTTAGATTTAAACTTTTGCATGCGATAAGTCTAGTCGGTTAGAATTGGGAGTCTGTTTTGATGAATGTTCGGATGATGCTGAGGAGTGGGCTTTGGTTTAAATGTTCATGTGGAATCCAGGGTGGACCTGAACTCTACTGTAATCTGGTATCACAGCAATGTTGGAACTCAACTTTGCCAAATTGAGGGGGTTTTCTGCTTTTTGTTTGTTTGTTTAACATACTAAAAATTAAAATCAAGACGCATAAGCAGGTATGTGTGTGCATGCGTGCTCAGTTGCTTCAGTCATGTCAGACTCTTTGCAACCCTGTGGACTGTAAGCAGGTAGTCTTGTCATATTTGTAAGTCGAGTTGCATGTTTGTCAGTGGGCTTAAGTATTTTGCATAGAACACTTTGCTTATTTAGAGAAAAGTGTCCTGGGGCCCACAGAAATTAACTGCTACTTAAACTCTTTTCCCCTGCAGCATTTATAAGAGCCTATACTCCTCAGATATTTTTTATTGCCATTGCTTTCCCATCGTCTCAAAAGGAGAAAAATAATTGTTAAAGTTTGAAGGAGAAACCAAGAGATCTTTCTTATATTCAGTTGTTCAACAAATATTTGTCGACTTACTCAGTTCAGTTCAGTTGCTCAGTAATATCCAACCCTTTGCACCCTCATGGATTGCAGCATGCCAGGCCTCCCTGTCCATCACTAACTACTGGAAAAACCATAGCTTTGACTAGATGCACCTTTGTTGGCAAAATAATGTTTCTTCTTTTTAATATGCTGTCTAGGTTGGTCATAACTTTTTTTCCAAGGAGCAAGCGTCTTTTAATTTCATGGCTGCAATCACCATCTGCCGTGATTTTGGAGCCCAGAAAAATAAAGTCTGTTACTGTTTCCACTGTTTCCCATCTATTTGCCAGGAAGTGATGGGACCAGANGTGAGTCTGAGTGAACTCCAGGAGTTGGTGATGGACAGGGAGGCCTGGAGTGCTGCGATTCATGGAGTCACAAAGAGTCGGACACGACTGAGTGACTGAACTGAACTGAGAGAGTTATTTTCACAGAGATGGATGCGATCTTCTCAGTCATGTGATTTTCCTGTTCCCCGGATTCACTCAAGTTCTGGACCTAGGCAGTGGGAAGGCAGATAATCTTAGCAATTCTTATTCTTATTCTTCAGTCATATGAAGGTATTAGTATAGCGGGTCCCTCCATTTTCATTTAGTTATTATGTTTATGCTGGCAAGCGTATGGAGGATTTATCACTTTGTTAAAAACATTTTTCAAGAGCTTATATGATCAAGTAAGTTGGCAAAATGGTTAACATTAACATCATGTGCACTATAGAAAGCAGTAACTCTTAAGAAAAAGACATCTTTCTAAGGTAATCTGACTAATGAGCCCTTCTTTGGGAGCTGAGGATAATGGCATTTGCCTGTCTGAGAAATAAGTTACAAAAGTAGTTAATTTAAAATGAGATTAAATTAAAGAAGATATTTTAAAGATGCTTAGTAAGTGTACATGCGCAATAGATTTTTCCATCTTTCCTTATTTAGTTTCTCTTGATCTCTCTTTCCCTTCCATATATATAGACAAATGAGGTCTTTCATATTGTGTATTAGATTAAGTTGTGCTATTCTGTGCTGAGCGGGTATTCCTAAGAGAGAATCTTGAATATGTTCAATTTTCCTTTTCAAATGTTTAGAGGAAATATTTTTACGCTAAGGATCTTATGCATTCCCTAACCCCATTAACCTTTAATTTTAGTTCCATTTGATTTGTGACTTTGGTCCGGCCTCAGTCCCTGGGATGCTCATCTCAGTCTCAGGGACGGGAGTTGGCAAGCAGCTCTGGTAGGCTTTGCTTGGGGTCCTGACCAGAAGAAGCATGCCAGAGCTTGTCATTATTGCCTAAGCCAGTCGTAAACAAGATTTCCAACTCAGAAGTTCAACTCTAGAGATCAGTGCGTCGAGAGGAATTGTAAGTTGTGTTTAGCTGTTCCGTTGGGTTGGGATCGTCTTAAAAGAAAATCAGTGATAATGCCTCATAAGCTGTATCTATGATGTTTTTTGCCTTTTACAATGAAGTTGCATCCATATTATTCCTCTTCTTGTATTGTATTTGACAACATCCTTCATGATTTTATACTGTCGACGAAAAAATATAGTCACAACTTGAGAGTAGAGAGTTCTTTTATTTGCTGGGACTGTTTAGGACTCCGAACCCCTCGGGAAACAGCATCTCAGTAGCCCTGATGAAACTGCTCCAAGGAGGCAGGAGGGAAATTTCGGCTATAAACAAGTTTGCAACAAAGGGAACAATCAGTCTGAATGTCAAAGATCAGGTATCATTTCAGGGCTTTAGCATGCTATATGGGGGGAGGGGTGGCAGCGTCCACTGGATCCCAGTTTTGGGAGACTTCACTCACATTTGGAGGCCAGGAATCGCTGATGGCTGTGACATTTCTTGTTTGTTCATATGGCAGGAGGTATTTTCACTTCATAATGTACTCACACACACATATTCATATTTATCTACATAAGATTAGGCCTTGTGTCAGCACACAGCTTAATATACTTACCATAACAGAACATGACTGAAAGTTGATGGGACTGAGGAATTCTTGGGTGCATGTTGGTTTCGCCATGTCTTGCTCCAAAGCGATAAAAGTACTGAAGTACCTTTGCCCTTAACAGATATCCACGCAGTCATGTTTATGGGTAATAATAGCAGGAGAGAGTAAAGAGGAATGAGCAAATGGTGCGGCTGGCGCTGTTCCTGAGCACTCTGCATCTGTGGGGAGGGGTGGAGAGAAGCTCTCAGTGTCTGTGTGAAAGGAAGCCCTGTTTCCTTTGAAGACCTTTTGCGAACCTTCTTGGTAGCTCTGCTGTGTTTTATTTGTGCAATGTTTGAGTCAGTTGTTATCCAGCTCATTACAAGATTTCCAACTCAGAGGCTGATTTAATTTCCAAAGATGGGAGTTTTTAAGGTATTTCATTCCTTTTGTTTGTCCTTGTCATGTCGTAGGGACTGAAGCATTTGACTGCCTTCCTCACTGTGTTTTTTTTTTGGTAAAAGTTCAGTTCTTCCTGTCAGTTTTTTGCCATTCAGCTTTCTTTTCAGGGTTTTCAGAGGTATGAGGTGTGTGTCTAGTGTCAAACTTCGTGACTTCCTCAAGGTGCCTGTTGCAAACTGACCTAAGTAAATTTATTTGTGACTAATTATGTGGAAATATGTCTGTAGCCTCCAGTTGTTAGAAGGAAGTGAGAACTGAAGGTCTTGTCATGCAAGCAGTTCCAGGCAGGGTGGTGTAATGAAAGCAAGTCTTGGACAGTATCAACACACAGGCACAAAAACTCACACCGCCTGTTCTGCAAACTTCTTGAAGCCCCTGTCTCTTTGTCCTTTGGAAGCTCTAGAGGTAGATGGAAAGGTATTTTAGCTTCAGGATTCAGCTATTCAACCTTGTCAGTTGACAAAGCTCCATTCAGCTTTCATTGTATTTTTAAATATGGAGGATTCTAAGATGTGCATATATTGTACAGGGCTGTGCATACAATTTACTGTTCAAGCCAGAGTACTTCTGAGAACAAAAGGAGGAGCTATTTGTAATTATTCTACGGTAAGTGGTGTAAACCAGGGCTATACCAGGCAAATAGCTCTCGGCAGGCTAGGTTTGCATCCCCTGCTCATACAAATCAAAGATACCTGTTTACATTGTATTTTTATCCATGCATACTTAATCGCTCAGTCATGTCTGACTCTGTGCAACCCCATGGACTGTAGGCCACCAGATTCCTCTGTCTTTTAGATTCTCCAGGCAAGAATACTAAAGTGGGTTGCCATTCCCTTTTCCAATTTTTATCCATCCACATATCTTAAACACTCATTGTATCCACCTAGGAAAAATTATTTCTATCATCTTTTATGCAAATTAGCATCACCTTTAAGGTTGACGAGGAAAAATTATTTCTATCATCTTTTATGCAAATTAGCATCACCTTTAAGGTTGACGAGAGGAAAAAGATATTTGAAACCTTTTTGTAGCTACTTCTGACTTGGTGGCATAACATGTCAGAAAATAACTAACCACTCCTGGAGTAATGGCTCACTAACCTACTTGAGATGTTAACTAATACCTTCTGGATGTGCATTGAAACTCAATAAAACACATCCATCACCCTGTAATACTTCTGTACTGAAGTACTTAAAAGTTACTACAGAAAGTGTAACAGTGCTTTTGCTGGAAGACAAAATCCCGGTGGTTTTAAAAGGTAAAATGCAGTCTTGCTTAGTGTGTACAGTGTAAACACAGCTTAAGACTGCATTAAAAGGAAAATGCAGGTAGACTCAGCCTTCAGCAACTATATGCACTCTCTTTTATGTCTTCTGGGTGCTTTAATCATAAAATATTAGTGTGCATCTTTGAGGATAAAATAATGTGCACTAAAGAGTATGGATAGTCACTTATAATTTGCAATTACTAGATTTTTAAAGTAAATAATTCAACAGCAGCATTACAGGATCGATAATCAGTATGCTGAAGAATGAATGATGCAACTAATTTACATTCTTTTGTTTTCACTGATAGGGCGATAACAGTTCACCTCTCCTATATTATGCAGGTAGGCATGTCTTTCAAAAAATACATGAAAATAAGATTACCGTAGAAATACAGAGTGACCACATGTCATAAAGTCATTTGCCTCATGAAAGTGGCAGTCAACAGCATGGTAAAGCTGATTCCCCCCAGATTCCAGAGATTAAGTTTCAGAAGCACTTACTTGCTGAAGTAAGGTTGTAAACTTAGTAAATTGGTTATTATTTCATAGGGCAATGAAACTGTAATCTTGGAGTTATCTTTGTACCAAGAAAAATCAGTTGCTTCTCTGTGGACAAAAATCTACAAGTTAACAAGTTACAGCAGTCTGGACCCTGAGAGATAATAAAAAAAAAGTAAGCCAAAGATACAGGATCCTAAATTGCTAAATAATCCTCAAGTAGGCCTGTGAGACAGATCCACTCGGACATCGAAAGGACGCAAAGTTATCCTATTTCCAAGTTTCTGATAATTTTTCCTAACAAAGTTTTTTGTTTAGTTTGACTTTGGTTTAAATAGAATTACATGATTCTTCAACAGATACTGCATTGTGACCTTTATATGTGTTTTGTCTGTTTTTTTGTTTTTCTGTTTGGATCAAGGGTTGGAACTTGGAACTCAGTAAGGAAGGGGCTAATGGCTTTGACTTAATCTGAAATGTAAGCAAGACCAGCTGTGCTGTTATTGGTTTGGAGCTTTTATTTCGTGTGAAGGGAGTGCTTCAAAAATCCAGGAGCTCAATTCAGCCCTTAGGCTAACTGGAGACATTTATTTAAATTTTTTTCTAGCAGAAGGAATGATGTATTTGATTCTCAGCTGGCACACTAGTAATTAAGAGATAGAAGCTAGGAGAAAAAGAAAATAGTTGTATATTTAAATGTGCTTATAGATTCTAAGAAATATTATCTTCTTTTATAGTTCCCTATCATTGCAGAATTCACATTCTAGTTGGAAGATAGACAATAAAGAAGATAAGTAAGGGGTTGGATAGAGGAAAGAAGATAATTAAGGGGTTGTGTATTTTGTTGCAAAAGAGTACACTGAACTTGAACACTTATGTTCAAAGTATCCTAAGGGCTTTCTCCTTTGTGTGGTAGGAAAAAGCGTCCCTGATAATCTTTCTTTTTACCTTAGTATTAGTTCTCTTTCCTTCTAGATTCCCCAGCTTTCCTAAAGGACTTTTGCTACACAGACACAGTTCTCCTAGGGCATTGACTTAAGGGTTTATGAAAAAGTTAAAGATAATTTAAAGATTATTGCAGTTTTATTTTCCTGTACAGTACTAACATTCCAAATTACCCCAAAGCGTCTGAAAAGACCTCCTTTCCCCAAACTGTCTCTTTACTTGATCTTCCCTTTCCTCTTTCTCCCCCTCTCATTCTTTTACGATTATTCAGACTTTAAACTGCTCTGTGGTGAGTCATTAGAGATTACATTTGTCAGTGAAAATAATCAATAAACAGTCTAGAATATGAATAGAAGAGTTTTATTTGAGCCAAACTGAAGACTATACCCTGGGAGCCACGGATCGAAAAAGCACTTGAATTGTGTTCCACAGGAACTACAAAATGGGAGAGAATTATAAAGGCAAAAAACCACAACGTTCCATAAATTGTTCATCAAGAATTAGGATTGGAGTTGCCAAGAAGTAAGAGTGCTTGTTAAGCAAGGATTTGCTGGGGCCCCAAATCATTGCGTAGTTGTAAGAGGAGACCCTGAGATCATAAGGTTGCAGCTGCTAACAGATTATGTTTTGAGAATGGCTGGTGGTGTCCTTGAGTTTGACACAGTTCAAAACATTCCTGTTCTCAGTGATGCAAGAACAAGTCTGAAATCACATCAACAGTGGCCACTGGCTCCATTTTGGATACTTGAACTGCTATCATATATTTTCTCAGAACAAAGAACAAACATCAGACATGACAGGGGTACATTCCTTTAAGGTCTGAAAAGAGATCACCCTGTACACAGCGAGTCAGCATGATGTTGGTGTCTGGGAGGAGAGCCTCATCTTCAAAGGAGTCCTAGCATGGGTGTCATCAGAAAGGGGAGGGTCCCTTATCCCTGTCTTCAAAGTTGACCATCTAATCAATCTGGTAAATGAATTCTTTTCTTTGATTTTTTTTTTTTAATATGAAAGCAGATGTACAATATATGACTGACAGGCCATAAAACATGCTGTTCTCATTAGCATAAAGTTCAAGTCAAACCACCTATCAGCCAGAATGACTTTTTTCATACCTCGATATATGAAATTTTCTTTCATCACATTCATTTGCTTATAAAGGTTTTTATAATTAGTAACAACATTTATGATTTTGTATGAAATGTTTATTAAAATCTTTTCTTTTGGGGGACAGATTTCATTTCCTTGCTATATAGCGGACATACCCTAGTTTGTTTTGGGTTATGGTTTTTTTTGTTTATTTGTTTTTTTTTTTGCGCACTGAAGACCAGAATTTGGAGCCAGATTATACACTGAGCCTCGTCGGTTTCCACTAAACTCATGTTTACTCAACGCTTCCTATACGCCTTGAAGTCTGCTGGTGACCATAGGGATTGTGGAGACACACAAGGCACAGTGTTGTATTCCCTGCACTTGGAAACTTACAGAAATAGTTTTACTTACCTACCCAAGTGAAACAATTAGAGAATAATAATAAAAAATAGAGGAGAGTCTACATGGGAAGTAGGGATAGAAAATAAATTAGGTTTTTAATTTATCACATAACACGAAAAAAAGTATAGTCCAAATGGTCTTGAAAATTTCTTAATTGGTCCAAATGTATAAAAAATATCTCTGTTAAGGACTCTTTAACAGAAGAGTCCTTAAATTGTTTAGATGTTCTTTCAACATGAGGGGCCTCTTTCAGGCTTGATCAGCCCCATCATCTCTTTAATGTACATGTAGTAGGAGTTGTAGCCGGATTCGCTTACCATCAGTATCTTTAGGATATGACTCTACTCTTTGTCATCTAGTTCCCAAATGTGTGTGGTGTCCTCTGGCACACCTAAGAGGACAGGAAAGATTTTTGGCCAGAATGAGCAGAGATGGGCTCGTGGAGGGCTTTATTTGTTTGTCTGTCCTCTTTCTCCTCGAGGGTAGCCCAAGATGTTCTTTTGTTCACTGATGTATCTCTGGTGCCTAGAACCATGATATGAACTAGGTATTGGGTAAATAATTGTTGAATGACTGAATTGAGTCATTCTCGACTGACCCAGGTTGACCCTTGGGTCACTCTTGTCTCTTCCCTCTCCCTTCTCTCCACATGAAGTCAGTCAGTACACTGAGTCAGGTCTACCTACTGACATCCTCTGAATCACAGAATCTCTCTGTGTTTCTCTCCATCCCTGCTGCCCACTCCTTAGTTCAGGCCACCACTATAAGGGTCACTGAATCAGCCTCTAACTGGTACCCTTGCTTCCTGTCTTGCCTTCCTCCCTTTAGCCAAGAATGCTTCCACAGCATGTGGACTGAAAAACCATCCGTCTTTAAATCCTTTATGACTCCCCACTGGCTTCTAATACAGGTCAAACTCCTTAACATAAATAGAAAACCCTTCATAATCTGCCCCCTGCTTACCTCCCAGTCGTTTTTGACCTCAGGAGCTCCTTCTGTGCTTCAGCCATATTGAAATTCTCCAATCCTACATGCTGTCTGCTCTCACGTAATTCCTGTAACTCATGTTCCATGTCTGAATTGTGTCCCTTCCACTCTCTACCTTATTCTTCAGGGCTGAACCTTTTCAATGTATCTTTCTTTGGACTCTCCAGTCTAGATGAATTTCCACAACCTTATTTCCCCATAGTGTCCTGATTCTCTCTTTCTATGATTAGGGTACTTATCCCATGGTATTGAAATTACTTATCTACCTCCTCCAGTATTCTGTTATATCTCTGAGGCCAAGGACTTTGTCTTATGAGTCTTTTTTTTTTTTGTAACTCTAGAAGCAAACAGAGGTCTGACATAGAACGTGCAATAACTATTGAATGGGTGAGTGAAAGGCTAGTTCAGTGGGACTTGAGTGTTGCACTTGAAAGGTAGATGGACTTCATATACTCTCAAGACTGAAGTGAACTGAATATTATTAGAAACGAGACAGTATCTCTATTGTAGGGTAGAAAGGAATCAGTTAAAAAAAAGAGTGCATTTGGTTGTTGTTAGAAATGAAGTTTGACTGTATTAGTGAACGCTGGAAATGAGGGCATCTGTGCAGTGAAAGTGAAGTCACTCAGTCGTGTCCAACTCTTTGTGACCCCATAGACTGTAGCCTACCAGGCTCCTCTGTCCGTGGGATTTTCCAGGCAAGAGTACTGGAGTGGATTGCCATTTCCGTAATTGGGGTTTGTGGCCTTTGAGTCCTTAAGTCATTATATCTCCCCCCACCTTTGTCTTCTAAGAGTAAAATTGGGATAACAATAGTCCAATAAGGAGCATTTTGGGGGAAAAATATTTGAAGTGCTCAAATAAAAGTTGCCCAGATGTTTTATAGTAAAAAGAAAAGTTTATATTATCTCAAAGTTTGTTTTTTCTTAAAGTGTGTTTGTATGTTTTCTGAGTGTATCTCCTGCTTGGTTTAGGGAGGATACTTTAAAAGAAGTTGCTGAGATATACTTTTATTGAACAGTGGCAATATAGATTTTTATTTGAACTAATTTTGAAACTTGAAAGAAGGGAAAATATTTGACAAAGCATTATTTCCCTTTTTAAAATGAGAGTATCACCAGAACAGGAAAGGCATTCCAGAGCATGTGTAAAAAGTTCTGCAATAATTTTGCCTCAAAAAGAAATCTCTTCTCTCAGGTTTGTGGTGTTATTTTGCACTCTCAATGATGGGTATTCTGATTATAGAAAAAGTTTATTCCTCTATTCTCTCCTTTCTTTTTTATTATTTTAAATTCTTTACTCTTTCGTGTATTTGTTTCATGTAGCCTAGAGGGCATGAATTGGATAAGGCAGCCCCGACCTTGGCATGGTTTCTGGGCAGCACCATAGAACAATCTGTTCTCCATGCTGTTGCTTTGGAAATTATTTAGCTTTACACATTTAGCTTCCATGCCAGGCTATCATCTTCTTGAGGGACTTTGTAGGATTCAGTTTTGTACCGTTAGTTTTTAGCAGTTTCTGGCACTGTATAGGCTCTTAAAGAATATTTGTTGTAAATGGAGAAGCATGGTAATTCATAGTTCAATTATTTATAATACAGTTTAATTATTTACAATAATTGTTTATAATTTACAATAATTATTTACAATAGCTAGCACTATTTACAGTAGCTAGAACATGGAAGCAACCTAGATGTCCCTCGACAGATGAATGGATAAAGAACCTGTGGTACATATATACAATGAAATACTACTCAGCCATAAAAAGGAACATATTTGAGTCAGTTATAATGAGGTGGACTTCCTTGGTGGCTCAGACCATAAAGCGTCTGTCTACAATACAGGAGACCAGGGTTTGAGCCTTGGATTGGGAAGATCCCCTGGAGAAGGAAATGGCAATCCACTCCAGTACTCTTGCCTGGAAAATCCCATGGACAGAGGAGCCTGGTAGGCTGTCTATGGGGTCGCAAAGAGTCAGACATGACTGAGCGACTTCACTTTCACTTTTCACTTTCAAATGAGGTGGATGAATCTAGAACCTATTGTACAGAGTGAAGTAAGTCAGAAAGAGAAATATAAATAATGTATACTGATGCTTATACATGGGATCTAAAAAGAGAAATATAAATATCATATACTAGGGCATATATATGGAATCTAAAAAGACAGTACTGATGACTTTATTTTCAGGCCAGCAGTGGAGAAACAGACATAGAGAACAGACCTATGGACATGGGGGGAGGGGAGAGTGAGGGGTGAGATGTATGGAAAGAGTAACATGGGAACTTACATTGACATATGTAAAATAGATGCCAATGGGGATTTGCTATATGACATAGGGAAATCAGACAGGGGCTCTGTGACAATCTAGAAGGGTGGGATGGGGAGGGAGATTGGAGAGAGGTTCAGGAAGCAGGGAACATGGGTGTACCTATGGTGTATTCTTGTTGATGTATGGACAGAAAACAACAAAGTTCTGTAAAGCAATTATCTTTCAATTAAAAAATAAAGTGGCCAAAAAAATTTTTTTTAGTCAACTCCATTGCTTATCAAATAAGGTCCAAGCTTTTTAGTTTGGCATCAAGACCCCAAATTACATATCCAGCATTTTCTTGCCCACACTTTTGCCCACGTTGCCTCTATACACCAGCCGTATTGGACTGCCCCCTTTGTTTAAATGCCCTACACTCCTCTGCTGTCTTATTTCTATCTTAGGTTCCCCACCCCAGTCTCACCTCTGAAACACTCATCGAGAACCAGTTCCTTCTGATTCTCCAACTGGAAATAGTGTTTCCTCTCTTCTGCTTCCATATGACAGTCAGTCTTGTTTTCTATCTGTGTGTATAGCTTCCTCATTCCACGTAAGTCTTAGAGGATGAGCCCTGTCTCAGTCATTATGATGACTTTTAATAAATGCTGTTACAGTAAATATGTTCAATAAATGTAGACTCACCATGAAGCAAAGTGTTTTCTTCTGTTTTTATCATTATTATTGTTTTTATTATAAACCCTAACCAAAAGGAAGACAATTAAATCATTTATCTCGCTTGACCATGGCAAAAATGATAGGATGCTAATGTAAGCAGTTCAAATAAAGAAGCCAAAAAGCCAAGTGACTGATATTTATGTCAGGCGCTTGGCTTATTCATTATTATTTTAGTCAGTACCATTAGTGGTCTTAAATTATCAGTTTATATAGTAATCAACCGTACAGTGAAGTCTATGATTTTGAATTGTTTTTAAAACCCAAAAGAGTTACATTGAATCAGATTTGATTCTTCCCTGAGTAAAGTGGGGTCTAATTTAACCTCTCATTTGTCTGCCTTGGGCATTTTCAGTGGGGGTGAGTGGGTGGATTGTACTGAAGAAACTTTTCTCGGCTGCATGTGCAAGAAGTCTCTGCTCCACTGTGTCTTCTCATTTCTTCAGCTTTTGAAATGCAAAATGGGAATTGTGAATGGACACAGCACAAGTAGAGATGGATTTGTTGTTTTGCCTTTTGGTATCTCTTTCTGTGCTTTCATTCTTTAATTGAATGAAAAGTAGAGAACTAAAACATTTTAATGGACGTATGTGTTTGTGTACATGTTTAAATCTGCCAGTGTGTCTCATACCACTTCTTATACAAATGACCATATTGGCAAGGAATCGGTGAATGAGATCATTGCTGGCTGAGACTCTATAATAGCATTGCCAAAAGTATTTTCCATGAAAAACTAACTCTAAGTGATGGTATCATGGTAGAGGGCTTGGGTGGTATAACCCCTGGAGAGTTTCAGTGTATATTTGCATATTAAAGGATGAGAAATTCTGTTCAGAAAAAAGTGTTTAACTTTGTTTATCCCAATGTTTCTTAAACTCGTATGATGGCAGAACATTTGTTTCAAATATCACTTATGTCTTATTCAACTTGGGCTCGTGTACAAATTGCCCTACACTGGGGAGCTGAAACAACAAATATTTATTTGTCACAAATCTGGTGATTTCAGAGAAGTCCAAAATCTAGGTGCCAGTGGACTCAGTGTCTGGTCAGGGCCTGTTTCCTAGGTTCTTGCCATATCCTCAGGTGGCAGAGAAGGAGATGATCTCTATTGTGTCTCTCATAAAAACACTAATCTCATTCATGAAGGCCCCACCCTCATTACCTAATTACCTATCAAAAGCCCCACTTCCAAGTACCTGTCCCATTGATGATTAGGGCTTCATCATATGAATTTAGCAAAGGCAGAAGTATTTAGTCCATACCGACTTATTTTGAGAGAAATGCTGCTTTATTTTACTATGGTTATTATACCTTTTAGGTGTCTCTCAGTGGTGTCCAACTCTGCGACCCTATGGACTGTAGCTCACCAGGTTCCTCTGTCCATGGGATTTCCCAGGCAAGAATACTAGAGTGGGTTGCCATTTCCCTCTCCGGGGGATCTTCCCGACCCACGGGTTGAACCCTTGTCTCCTGCATTGGTAGGCGGATTCTTTACCACTGAGCCACCTGGAAAGCCCTTTTTAGGTGTGCCATCTTACTGTTTATTTTCTGTTTATCCTATTGGCTTTTGTTCCACTATTCCTCCTTTCTTGCCTTCCTTGGCTTGATTGGAAAAAATTTTTTATTGACTATTATCTTTTCATCTTGCTATACCTCTGTATTCTTTTTTAGGGATTATAATACACATACTTACATGTTCACTGTCATTAGTATTTACGTATTTCAAAAACCTCAGAGTATGATGGTTTACTTTTTTGTTTAAACAGTCCATATGTATTTTGAAGAAATACAGAGGCGAAAAGTCTTTTATGCCTACCCACATAACTACCATTTCTAGTTTTTTCATTCTTTTTTGAAATTTCCACCTGATATCATTTTCCTTCAGCTGGAAGAACTTTCTGTAGCACCTCTTGAATTCAGGAGGTCTGCAGGCAATGGATTCTCTTAGTTTTCTTTTATATGAAAATGTCTTTATTTTTATTCTTGCATAATAATTTTTGCTAGATACAGAATTATGAGACAAGGTTTTCTTCCCCTCTCAACATGTTTACCACAAACTTACTGGCATAGAACAAGTCTAGAAGTCAAAAGTCCAAAATTGATCTCAGCTGGCTAAAATCAAGGTGCCAGCAGGGCTGTGTTCCCTCTGGAGGTTCTAAGGGAAACCTGCTCCCTTGTTTCTCCAGCTTCTAGAGACTGCCCATTTCCAGACTCATGGCCCCACCATCAAAGCCAGCAGTATCAGGCTGACTCTTTATCATAGTCATTTCTCTTGTACCTTCTTTCCAGTCTCCTTCTTCCATTTCTAAGGACCCTTGTGATAATACTGGGACCAGCTAGAAAATCCAGGATTATCTCCCCAGTTTAGAGTCAGCTGATTTGCACCCTTAATTCTGTCTACAGCCTTAATTATCTGTCATATAACATGGTCACTAGCTCTGGGGATTAGGATTTAAACATTTTTAGGGTCCATTCCTCACCAACCACAGCACTATAAAGTTTTTGTTCCACTGCCTTTCCACCCTCTACAGTTTCTGGGAAAAACTCAAAATAATGTCCCTGTAATATGATTTTCTCTGGCTACTTCAAGATTTTCTCATTTTGTTTGTTTGTTTTTTTACCACCAGATTGAGTACTTGTGGTTTGTGGAACTTCTTGAATATTTTTTTTTCTTTTGCCAAATTTAGTCAAGTCTTGGTCACTGTGTTTTCAAATAACTTTTTCTACCCTGCATCCCTGTCTCTTCCTGTTCTTTCTCTGGACTCCAGTTATACACGTTAGACCTTCTGATATTTTCTCTCAGGTCTTTGAAGCTTATAAAAGTTTTTCCAATATTATTCTCTTTGTCCTATAGATTAGAAGATTTCACTGACTCTTTTTTGTTTTTGCTACCCACTATTAAGTTATCCAATAATTTTTTTTTTATTACATATATTGAAGGTTTTAGAATTTCCATTGGACTCTCTCTAGTTTTTAGAACATTAACTTTCTGATCCTATTTCCTATTTGTTCATTTATTGCGAGCATATTAGCCTTTATTCCATTGGGCATAGTTATAAAACCTAAATAAAAATATTCTTATCTAGCTATTGCAACATTTATATCATCTTGGGTTGATCTCCACTAATTGCATTTTCCCCTGGAAAATGGATCACCTCTTCCTCTCTCTTTACATGTCTAGTAATTTTGAATTTTATCCTTATTATTTTGAATATTTTCTAGGGTTTGGGACTCTTATATTTCTCTGAAGAATACTGGATTTTGTTTGTTTTTGTAAGCAATTAACTTGGCTCAACTCACGATCCAAACTTTGTTAACTCTATGAAGGGCAACATTTCAGTCCCTTTGACCTTAGCTGGGCTTATTGGCATCTGCTTGATCCAAGTGGATTTCAGAAATTAACCAGAGATTCAAGTGGATTTTATGCAGTAAATTTAGAGTTTCCCCTTTGTGCTATTGTTGAGACATTTCTTCTCACTTTCTTCTTTTTCTTCAAGTTTCAGTTGCCCAGCTGATACAGACTTTCCTTCAGCCACGAAACCTTAAAAACAAGAAACTCACCAAATGTTGTTCATTTTTTTTTCAAATGTTAATTCCCCTACAGTTTCTGCCTACTTTTATTACTCCCCAGTGCCTTCAGTTAGTTGGTTTTTATATTTTATCCAGAGTCTATAGTTGTTATATTTGGGAAGGTTGCTATGGTAGAAGCTATTACTAGAAGTCTTATTATAACTTTTAATAACTGTTGTTTCTAGTGTATATTTATAGCTTTTTGGCAAGCCAACAAAAAGGAAGATAATTTTTTTCTCCTCTTTTTATTTGCAACATGTGTTTTACTCAGAATTTGTCTGACTCTCAGAAGTATCAAGGTATATTCTTTGGAGGTATAGGGCACTTCTAGACCACAATCAGCTTGCCAGTTACTACATTTAAATTTTTCTTTGGAAATTGTGCCTGAGTCATGGATCTTTAAGTTGGCATATTAGCAGAGTCATACACTTTAGGAACTTCTGCAGCATCTACCAGAGTGCTTTCTTTCCTAGTATCTTTAGGCGCTACACTTCTTCAATACTAAGCAGTCATGACGTGATTAATTACACTGAGCTATAATTAATCTGAAATCTTAAAATATATAATCATTTAATTTTGAAAGATACGTACAAAGGTAAAACCTGCCCTGGTCACTGTCCTCAGTCCCCATTTCCTCTCTTCCTACCTGCCCACCTTCCCTGAGGTAACCATTGCTACATTTTGGCATGTGATCTTCAAGACCACACACCCACACATACACACACAGAAAAATAGAGAACCGTTCTGTGCTGTTTTGATAGGTGGGATTATATTGTGTGTGTGTGTGTGTGTGTGTGTGTATAGCATCCTTATTTTTACTTACTAATCGGCCTTAGATATCTTTTCGTATTTACTGCATACTACACTTGATTTTGTATACTTCTGTTTTTCTCAGAGCTAATTTATCCTATTGTAATCTCCTTAGGAAACCCTTCAGCTAGTAATTGAACCAGTAAAGCCTCATTGTTTTGGAACCTACTTACTTTGAAATTTGTGATAATTAGACCAAGAATAGAATTAAAATTTATGGCTGCCAATTAATGACTTTAAAAGATATTTTTTTCTAACTAAGAGATAAATAGCTTTTAAACCCTAGTTTAAAATGTACCAATTACATATAAATTTTTATCTATGTTTCATTATCTAATGAAATAGTAGCTTGTTCTGCTAACTGTATGCATTTGAAAGCAATAAAAGGTACATGCCATTAAAATAATTCCACAATCCGATTTGTCACTAATTAGGACTCTGCCTTTGCAAAGTTAGACACGATCATTAACTTCACATCTTATTCCACTGCCTTACTTTGTTCTGTTACTTTCTGATTAGAGTTCTGACATATCTCTGGGTGAAGAGTACTCCCCTTGGGCCTGATCCCTGAGTAGTTAGGGGAAGGGAATATAGACAGAGATTTTCACTTTTGGTATTCTAACAGCCTGAAATGTTTTTAAAACATCATTTTGGATATCGTTTTCAAAAGATAAAGTGGGAATGAGGAAAGGGTATTTTCAAATGGATGCATTAAATATTTATAAAGTCTGTTACAGATTGCTACAGAAATACCCAGTTGTGTTTCTGGCTAAATACCAAGGAAGTATAACTGGACTTGATCGATATTAAATACTACTTTCTCTTTTTCCTTCTTTGAAAATTTAACACAATCGTGGCATCTTCTCTCATCTTTCACAAAGAGGTAAGGTGACTATTATCCCTGCAGCCATCAGGGATAGAGGGGAACAGGAAAAGAGGAGGACCCAAGACATAAGCTATTGGCACGCGTTTAGAAATTGCCCATTCACCCCTCACTAGTTTTCTGTTTCTCTGGATTTTGTGGCTCCCAAGTCTCCATTGCCTTAAAATAAAGAAGAGGAGGGTGACCATCTCTAAAACCATAGATTCAGGCCTAAGAAGTGACCACCACACCCATGAGCATGGCAGGAAAGTGGGATGTTGTAATTCACTTCTCACAACTGAAGCTACACATCCTGAGGATGTGGGGGAGAGTGTTGGATCAGAGGCAGTAAGTACCCTTTGCCAAGGGCCCGCCCAGTGCTAACTCCTGAGCAGTTGGCTAAAAGAGAGAATTCTGCTGCCTTTGATTCAGGAATGAGCCCGCAGAGAGTGTTGAATTCTCTGTTGAATGAAGAATGAATGTTGAATGAAGCAACAGAGCAATTCTACGTGCTTTCGGGATTGGATGGAGATAAGTTTGAAAGCAGCTTGAAGTGATATCTTTTGGGATTACAAATGCCATCTTTCTCTTTTATGATGGCTTTGTTTCTTGATTTGAGATTGTGTTTATATGTTTGACTTATTAACATCAAAATAATTAGGAAAATAATACATGCATTCAGGAACTTATGTTTAATTTCTGACAATATTTTTGTCCCTAAATGCGTAGCATGGTTTATTTGCAAACACAAACATGGTGCATCATTGCATATTAACATTTGTAAAGAGAACTTGTCTTCAAGATTTTTATCTAGTTTAGGAACATAATCATAATTACCATGACAGTATTCTTTTTGTTTATGTGGAATGTGTTGGATATTAATGTTGAGTTGAAGTATCTGGTTTGAAACTTTCCTTATACGGAAGAAAACTCTCCTGCCTCTAGCAAATTTTCCTGGTTTGTTTTCTTTTCATTAAACATTAACACTTTTTTTTTTTTAGATTTTTGTTTCAAAATTTTTCTTTTCATGGCAGAACAATATGAAGCAGCTATAATGTCAAGATTAAGAATCCAAGGTCCAGAGCCAGACCACTGGCTTAGTAGTTTGCCATTAGACAGGTTTCTTATCTCTGACCCTGTTGTAGTATCTGAAAAATGGAGATAATGATACAGATGGTGTTTTACCTAGTTGATCACTGTCATTTTATTTTCAGATGGGAGCTACCTTGTTTCCTGATCAGACATACTGATCCTTCCCACGTTGATTTTGGTGTTTTATTTTTGTTAGGAAGATCACCTTTTCATTAACCATGTGTGTGTATGTGTGCTAGATCGCTTCAGTTGTGTCTGCCTCTTTGTGACCCTATGGACTGTAGCCTGCCAGGCTCCTCTGCCCATGCGATTCTCTAGGCAAGAATACTGGTGTGGGTTGCCATGCCCCTCTCCAGGGGATCTTCCCGACCCAGGAATTGAACCCACGTCTCTTTCGTCTGCCTCCACTGGCAGGCAGGTTCCTTACCACGAGTGCTACCATATTGGTCGTTTCCCTGTGGACCTACGTGTGATGATTCTGGATGAATGACTTTGCAAATTGTATGCCTATTATGTCTGTAAAACTGATTCCCTGCCAAGAGTCATTCATACTGATTCCACATGAAGGAGATTCTTTGATTTGTTACTAATGAGTGGTATTTATTATTGTGGTTTCTATTAGTGTAACTAACAAATGCTAACGTAATCCATTATTACTATTGACAGTATACTTACATGCATTATTCTACTTTTGTAGAGATGTGGAAAGTGTGGCTGGCTGAAGGGTACAGTCTCTTCTGCTCTGTTCTTCACCAACGTTTCATATTCCATCCCAGTGGTATTACCCTCCTGAGGATTGCTTTGATCAGCATGGACACACTAAGCTTAAGGGTTTAATTTTATTATCACTTTTGATTTTTCTTTTTCAACTGTTTGTATCATCAGAATACAAGTTTTGTTATGAAGAAGAAAATTATAAAACACTGACTTGAAGGAAGCAAACTGCATCCCTTTAATAAAGGCAGTGACAGGACCGCTTTTTACCTCTCGAGTGTTCTTTTTTTGCTGACCTATAGTTTAATTTCCATTGTCTAGACTTACTAGTCTAGATATAAGCAAAATCATCTGGAACTGATGTTTTTCACACTAAACCCTTCTTTCTGATCCTAGCTTCCAGGAGGCTTCTTCCTCCAACCACACCTCCAGATGAAAATTACTTAATTAACCAAGAAATATTTAGCTGTCTTTAATTGCTTTTCTAAACAGTCACATATGTTGAATTCACTTATGCTGAGAATTGACTAGCCAGTTGCAAACCACAGATTCATTCTCATGAACCTCTGCACAGTCTCTTTTCCCCCCAAATAAGGTCTTGCTGGGGACCGTTTGCTCCTCTTCCAGCAGCACCAGCTTAGCTGGCACTGGGATATGTGGCCCTCATAACTGTTTGTGGTTTTCCTGCCTCATGATGCTGACGGGGCCAGTCCTCTCCAGAGCATGGGGTACATACAATAACGTGCATCTGAAAGTTCCAGTTTCTCTTCCCGGCTGCTGTTATACATATGTTTTTCATTCAAGCAAAATAAGAGAATGGATTTACATCAAGTTATTGAATAAATGTGTCAAATGAAAATAATCCTGCTTGTTACATTCGCATCCAGGAGTAAGTTGTCCGTAGTTTTGGTTATTGAGCTTTGCTTTCCTGGGAGAGCCCTGAGGCTGTGGGCCCCAGGAGGGCATTAGAGTGGAGGAGTGTCTGTATTTGTACCAGGAAGTACAAGTCTACAGAGCAGTATAAAGTATTTGAAGAACCCCTGCAGATAGTTCAACTCAAAATTGTGTGCTAATTAAGAACAAAACTGTGCTCCTCCTCTGGCTGTCTGGTATATAGATATGTAAAACCTGTTGCGGTATTAGAGCTTAGTGTGTTTAAGTACTGATGATAGGGTTTAGTTTAGTTTATCACTGGCAGTAGTCATGATCTTTGTGACATACCCATGACCCTGGTTCTTCTGATCTATCTTTTTGAACTATCCTGTCTCCAAGTGGCTGTTACAGTGATCTCAGAAACGACTCTGCTGTTGCTGCTGCTAGGTCGCTTCAGTCGTGTCCAACTCTGTGCGACCCCATAAACGGCATCCCACCAGGCTTCCCTTTCCCTGGGATTCTCCAGGCAAGAACATTGGAGTGGGTTGCCATTTCCTTCTCCAATGCATGAAAGCGAAAAGTGAAAGTGAAGTCGCTCAGTCGAAAGGACTCTAGCAGCTCTTATTCACCAGAAACTTTTACTTTTATTGACTCTCTCTGAAAGTTTACCAATTCCAAGAAAGGTTATTCCAACTAAAATAAAGTATTAAATTCTGCCATCCACTCCTCCCATTCCACCGTTTAATTATCAAACCACTCTCACACCAGATAGTAAACCTTAAATACTTTAGCATTTTTCCCAGCAGGGAAACAGCAGCACATAAAACAACATGCAATTATACTAAAAGATTTATTTGTCTCTGACCCAGGAAACTATGCATCAGTGCTTTAAGATGATAAAGTCTGCCCTTCCCACACTGGGGGAGCTAATGAATTAGCATAAATACCTGTGAGTAGGTTAAATATACGCAGTATGACAGCAAAATAAGGGACCTTTCAACAATTAACATGGAGAAGGCAATGGCACCCCACTCCAGTACTCTTGCCTGGAAAGTCCCATGGATAGAGGAGCCTGGTGGGCGGCAGTCCATGGGGTTGCGAAGAGTCAGACACGACTGAGTGACTTCACTTTCACTTTTCACTTTGATGCATTGGAGAAGGAAATGGCAACCCACTCCAGTGTTCTTGCCTGGAGAATCCCAGGGACGGGGGAGCCTGGTGGGCTGCCATCCATAGGGTTGCACAGAGTCGGACATGACTGAAGCAACTTAGCAGCAGCAGCAAACAATTAGCAAGGGTTTAAAAACCCTGATCTATCAGGTGTTCTAGAAAGTGTTTGCTTATACATTTAGAATTTAGCTCAAATTATATTGAGCAGCTTAACGTCTTCTTTTTCTAAGTCATGGTTCATTGTCAGGTTCATTCACAAGAAGAGTTTCCATCTGATTATACTCATTTAGAAATTGTTATTATTTTGGACATAAACTGGCTAAAACCATTTTGCTGTTTGTGAAAAATAATTTGAAGAGAAAAAGTAATGTAAAAAATATTAAAAGACTGATCCTTTAATTAACTTTAAAAAGTTGAGATAAGATTGGTTTATAAAGTAAGTTTCATATGTCCGTTCTAATTCTACCTCTGTGTACACACACTACCGTGTGCTCACCACCAAAAATTGAGTTTCTATCTGTCACCATACTGTCTTCCCTGATGACTCGGATGGTAAAGCATCAGCCTAAAATGCGGGAGACCCGGGTTCGATCCCTGGGTTGTGAAGATCCTCTGGAGAAGGGAATGGCAACCCACTCCAGTACTCTTGCCTGGAAAATCCCATGCACAGAGGGGTGTGGCAGGCTGCAGTCCGTGGGAGTCGCAGAGTCGGACATGACTGACTTCACTTTCACTTTTCACTTTCTTGCATTGGAGAAGGAAATGGCAACCTACTCCAGTGTTCCTGCTTCGAGAATCCCAGGGACCGGGGAGCCTGGTGGGCTTCTGTCTATGGGGTCGCACAGAGTTGGACACAACTGAAGCGACTTAGCAGCAGCAGCAGGATGTCCACTAAGCAACATTTGATTAGCCCAGTTTGAACTGCTGCCTTTGTACTTTAAACTGAATGCTTTAAAAATTTAAATTTAATTCAGAAAGAGTTTTCATCCAGCGATTAAAACTAGTAAGATTTAGTATTAAATTTTGATATTTTTATGGTGACAAGCCTTGAATTTTCTTCAGGATTTTATTTTTCCCAACTCTGTATGAAATGTCTTCCTTCTGTGTTCCCTTCTCTTTGTAGTTATTTGTTGGGGATTTCATAAAGCAAATTAATGAAAATTATCTTCTGCTTGAGTGTTTATAAAGCAAAAACAGATGCAAAAGAGAAAAAAAAAACTTGGAAAAAAGTTGTCTGATGTCAGTAATAGTTAGATTATTGTCGTTCAGTCACTAAGTCATGTCCGACTCTTTGCAGCCCCATGAACTGCAGCACACCTGGCCTTCCTGTCCTTCACCATCTCCCAGAGTTTGCTCAAACTCATGTCCATTGAGTCAGTGATGCTATCTAACCATCTCATCCTCTGCTGCCCTCCTTCTCCTCTTGCCCTTAATCTTTCCCAGAGTCAGGGTCTTTTCCAATGAGTTGGCTCTTCACATCAGGTAACAGAAGTATTGGAGCTTCAGCATCAGTCCTTCCAATAAATATTCAGGGTTAGATATTATATTAATGAAAACGGGGGGAGGGGGAAACAGAAAAGGTTTGCTCACTAGGTAGGCATTAAAGTTCCTTGAGGGCAAGAACTGTACATTAATTACATTGAATCCACCCAGCTCTTAATACAATGTTTTACTTAGGATGTTGCCAAGGAAATTTTGTCAAGGGGACAGAAATTAATAGGACTTTGAGCACATTCTCACATTTGAGGTGCTAATAATTTCTAGTGTGAATTCATTGGTAACAGTGTTTCAGTATTTAATATTAATTTGATTTTTTCTGGCTGGTTTTGGACTTGAGTTACATTTAGAGGTAATGAAACAAAAGGATTGCACAGTAGAATCTGGGGAGGATTTTCTCATAGTACATTTAAAAATAGCCTTAGAAGTTAAGTCTGGGATGACAGAGTAGGTATAATTGTGGGGTGTTTACTGCCCTTATCCCAAAGAAACTTCATTGATTTGCCATAGCATTCCTTTAGATAGTGAGCATCTCAAATAAATCTAAATTTTGAGTCTTCACACAACTCACTTTACACCTAGCTTTCAGCAGTGAGTTGACCAAATAAAGTGCACATCTGAACTCGCTGCTTTGAGTTGTGTTCCTGAATCCTCTGAGGAAAATCCGGGCACAACCTGTGTGTGCCTTTTGTTAGACTGACTTAATTGCATGAAGTTGAGCTGAGAACCAGAAGTGAAATATTTTCTTTCTTAAGATGTGCTTTGGATTCAGCTAGAAATGGGCTGCCGAGAAACATCACAGGTTCACTTTCTTTAGAGAAGAATGGGATCGTGTTTTCTTTTCCTGTCTCTGGGACTTAGGCATATTTATATTCTGCCTTTTTCTAGCAAGAACTTAAGTTTTAAAAAAGGAAAACAAAGTGTTTAGAAATAATCAGGGTAAGAAGTTAAGAAAGGAAAGTAAGTTGAAAGCAGACTGGGGACTCGTGTACAAATTTCATGCCATGAGAACCTAGACAGTCACAAGAGGTGGACCGCACATTTGGCTGTTAGCTTTTGAACAAAGCCAATACAAACAGAGAAACGTGAATGAAGCACTACTCCCAATGTTTCTACTGCAACTAAGTTGAGTCCTCTCTCAAAGGCTGAGAGATAAAGCTGACCTCAGGAGAATCTTTTGCTAAAATGATGACATTTAATCAATTAACAAATATTGGCTAAGCTGAACAGTTTGTCAGTCATCACAGCGGATACTGTGGATGCACAGACCATACCCTGAAGGAGTACATAGTTAGTGTGTGCAGATAAGTAAATGAAATAAACTTGGAAATCACAGTGCAGTGTAGTACATGCCATGGAGGGGGGAGGGAGCTCAGGGCATCGTGGCGCAGTCCAGACTCGGGGAGGGAGTGTATCTGGGGAGTTAATGTCTCAGGAAAGTCCTAAAGGATATATGCTTCTGATCCTTGGCAAAAGCAGAGAAATGTTCCAGGGAGACAGAGCAAGTGGTCTGTACGAAGTGCCAAAGGCAGGAAAGCATGATTCCTTCTGACAGTTCTCCATTATCATTCAGTATGACTACAACAGAGAATACAGAAGGGAGAGGGTTCTGAGAAATGAGACGGAGAACTCGGGCACGCATCCTAAGCTGTTGGTACAAACACTGTGGTTTATGCGGAGCACTATTCCTGGGGTTTTACTTGTTAGGTTGGTTTTTTGTATTTTACCAAATGTGCCATTTTAAGACACTTTCTGTGGCCTTGATGTGGTTTGCCCCACATTTGATCTCAGAGCATGAATCAGTGCATTTTTCCAGTCGTTATCTATTTGGGGAAACATTTATATGGTATCCAACTGCCCACTTATATATCTTGTTTCAGCTATCTCTCGCTCTTATTTTACCCTTAAGCATTTACAAGAGTTTAAAACATCTGTTTCTAATGAGGGTGGCTACCTGCATAAAACCAGGATTACATTAGAAATGAAAAAGAAGGAATATGTGTCAGGTAGGTGACCAGTAATATATGGTAAGTGAAAAGTGTAAAAGTGTTAGTTGCTCAGTTGTGTCCAACTTTTTGCAACCCTATGGACTGTGGCCTGCTAGCTCCTCTGTCCATGGAATTCTCCAGGCAAGGATACTGGAGTGGGGATCTTCCTGACTCAGAGATCAAACCTAGGTCTCCTGCATTGTGGCAGATTCTTTACCATTTGAGACACTAGGAAGACTACTATATGCTAAGCAAATAGGTATTCCCGGTAGTGGTGAGAGTGACTGCTTCCTCACCTTCTGACTTGCCTAGCAAAGCAACAGGAAGATAAAATGGGACCTGGGTGTCTTTGTTGGTGGAATGGAATGGTGATATCAGAGCTCAGATTCATTCTGCAAATGGGAACAGCAATAACTAAAAATTCATTAAAATTGACAAGTCATTTAAATAAATTCGCATGTTATTTAGAGAAACTGTTTTAAAGCAATAAATTTGGTGATCTCTGGAGTAGCTCTGTTTGTTAGCACTGCCAAGTTTGAAGTTATAACTTAAGTATTCTGCCCTGTCTTCTCTATTTTAACTTTCATGCCCTCCAATATAAATGGATTTTGTTGAACAACTATTGCTAGTAATTAGGCTTTTTACCATTTTCAGCTGGCTTCTACAAGCAAGAAACACATTTCTTCTTCATTAGTTCTCCTAGTTGAGTTTCAGAAATGAAATATTACTATGCCACAGAATAACTGTCTTATTTGCCTTTTCCCTAAAGCGTCTTACAAAAGTTTAAGACCTTTTGAAAGGAAAGGAACACTTGTTGTTGTTTTTAACCTATCTATCCCTCAGCATCAAGTCTAAAATTATTTCTTGTAACTTCTTGCTTTTAGTTCTGGTTCTCAAGACTGTGCAGTGTGACTAACATCAGCTCAACATGCCACTAATAAATCTGAGTAAAAGGACCTTAATTCCAGGGTCATAACAGATGCAACACCTCCAGTTGGTCAAGTATCTGCTCAGTTTTAAGCATGTTGAATTCTTTAAAAAAAAAATTTATTGGCATATAATTGATTTACATTTGTTGGTTTCAGATGTAGTGAATCCACTATACTGATTTTATATATATATATCCTCATTTTTTAAATATCCTCTATATAGGCCATTATAGAGTGCTGAGTAGAGTTCCCTGTGCTATACGGCAGGTTCTTATTAGTTATCTATTTCATATATAATACCGTGTATATGTCAATCCCTTTCTCCCAATTTATCCCTCCTCTCCTTTTCCTCTGGTAGTCATAAGTTTGTTTTCTATATCTGTGACTCTATTTCTGTTTTGTAAATAAGCTCATAAGCATAATGGATTGTAATTTAAAAGCGTTCCTATTACTGTAGAACATGTATAATCATTTTAATTTGAATATTCTTTCTTTTTCTATAATAATTGACTGTCTTTTATTATCCGAGACTCTGCTACTTTGGAAGACCTAGCAGCAGCACGCCACCTGACTTAACTATACTTACGTCATACCCCAAGGATCTGTTGCTTTCGCATGTACTTTTACTAATTTGGAGCCTAGAAATATAGGATTTGAGTAGGCAAGTGGGTACGTTTGTTAACTGTAAGAAACATTAACTATACATTATTTTTATTACACTAAAAGTCCTTTTCTGTGCTGCATGACTTTGAAATTTTCCAATAATGTTTTATTGTTTCCCCAATAAAACTGATTCTGCTTTTCTGAGCCGCTTGGATTTGAGTTCTAGAGAATAGCAAAATGTTTTTATATGGCCCTTTAGACTGCCAGCTGTTATGCTTAGCTATAAAAAGACCTCCTCAAGCTTCCTCATACTGGCTTTTAAAAAGCCATCTCCCAAGTTTTTGAGAAAGAGTAAAATTTTTATTTCCCTAGAAAGAGAAAGACAGGGAAAAGCCCCAATTCTGCCAAAGAGAAATGAATCATTTATTCTTTCATAAGATAAGGTGCTGCTTTAGGTTACTGAATGGGGTTTGCTTCTATCATTCATGGTTTCCATCATACATTTTTAATGCAAAAACTTTATTTGAAGAACAGTAGAAGGGAGGAAGGGAGAGAGGACAGGAAAGAAAGGAGAGAGGGAGAGAGGAAAGCACCAATGAGTCTAAACCACCACCTAAGAAGCTGCTTTTTTTTTTTTTTTAATTTTTGCATATGGCTATGCTTTCCATACCTAGATATTATAGGTGGAGTTTATGGAAGAAGAATAAGAAAAAGGCCAATATTTATTGAAAATATATTATGTCCCCAACATTATGTTAAAGTATAACATCTGTTGTTTAATTTAATCACTGCAAAAACCTTTTGAGGTTGATAATATTATAATTTCAATTTTGCCTTTGAGAAAATTGCAGTAAGAAGAGATGGCATCTCTTCTTAGATCCAAGACTGGGACCTGGGGGGTACGATACTTGTGCTCATTACGGGCATGTGCTCTTAATCTGTGTGTTCAGATGTTGACTGAAGTGAGAAATAGCCCAAGACAAAAGTTTTGAACTCTTTACAGGAGGTTCTTAAACGTGAACAAAAGTACCTATTTTCCACACGTTTTATTTTGATTGATTGTCATGGCTTTGCATCTTAGTACTTCCCCTCTCCCCTCCCCGTCCACCCACTGCCCCAGAATGTGGGATCCTGCTTATGCGTTGATTCCCCTCATGTATTGGGGCCTGGTTTGGACACAGAGAGAAAATCTTTGAGTGTACGTCTTGTGAAGACTCTGAATCATCAGACAGTGATTGCGAACTCAGCTCTACTGTTTACTCTCTGTGGAACCTGGATAAATTACTTTATGGTACCAAACCTTAGTTTCCTCATCCACACACCTGTTACTGGAGTGACCAATGAAACAGATGCTCCCCAGGTATTTGTTTGATGAATGACTTTTTCTCCTCTTTTCTTCCTGCTTCTCAGAGCAGAGGGGAGATGACAGGATACCCAGTAGATATGGCAGGATAAAATGAGGGAAAGCAGGGAAGAGAGGTATGATAGATTATATTCTTGCTAATTTGTTGGTCTCTTTTTTTTCCCTTATCAACTTTACTGAGCAATAATTATATGTAATTAAATGGATCTATTTAATTGGTTGAGTTTTGACAGTTTTATACACCCATGAAACCATAATCACACTCAAGATACAGAACATTTTCATCCCTCTAAAAAGATTTCCTGTTCCACGTGTTTCATTATACTGTTTTTTATTGCAGTAAAATATAAGCGATATGAAATTTAACATTTTAATCATTTTAAAATACACAATTCAGTGGCATTAATTGCATTCACAATGTTGTACAGCCATCACCACGATCTGTTTTCAACAATTTTCTCACTCCAGATAGAAACTCTGTACCCATAAAAGAGTAACTCCTCATTGTCTCCTTCCCTCCAGCTTTTGGTAACCTCTAACCTACTTTCTTTCTTATGAATTTGCCCATTCTAGATAATATTTCATGGAAGCAGATTCATACAATATTTTTCCTTTTGTGTCTTCCTTTTTTCGCTTAGCATAAGTTTTTAAGATGCTTCCATGTTGAAGCATCTGTTAGAACTTTATTCCTTTTTATTATTGAATAATATTCCATTGTATATATACACCACAGTTTGTTTATCCACTCATTTGTTTGGTATGTGGTTATTTCTGTGTTTTGGCTGTGGTCATTAATGCTGCAGTGAACATTGGTATACAAATACTTATCTGAGTCTCTGTTTTCAGTTCTTTTGGTTTTTTACCTAGAAGTGGAATTGCTGGATCACATAGTGTCTAATTTTTCAAGGAACCACCATAATGTTTTCCAGAGCAGCTGCACCATTTTACATTCTCACCAGCAATTCATAAGGGTTCCAGTTGCTCTACATTTTACCAGTACTTTTTTGTTTTTGATAATAGTTATCCTAATGGATATGGACTTCCCTGGTAACTCACATGGTAAAGAATCCACTATAATGTGGGAGACCTGAGTTTGATTCCTGAGTTGGGACGATCCCCTAGAGGAGGGCATGGCAACCCACTCAAGTATTCTTGTCTGGAAAATCCTCATGAACAGAGGAGCCTGGCGGGCTACAGTCCTTGGGGTCACAAAGAGTTGGACACGACTGAATGACTAAGCACATCCTAGTGGGTATGAAGTGATATCTCCTTGTGGTTTTGATTTGCATTTCTCTAACAGTTAGTAATATTGAGCATCTTTTTATGTGCATACTAATGACCATCTGTATACCTTCTTTGTAACCGAACACTTTTCTAGTCCAGCCCTCTGTCCATCCATCCCCAACTATTGATCTCCTTTTTGTCACTGGACTCTATTTGCATTTTATATGAGCAAAATCATTCAGTTGCTGCTGCTGCTGCTAAGTCACTTCAGTCATGTCTGACTCTGTGCGACCCCATAGATGGCAGCCCACTAGGCTCCCCTGTCCCTGGGATTCTCCAGGCAAGAACACTGGAGTGGGTTGCCATTTCCTTCTCCAATGCATGAAAGTGAAAAGTAAAAATGAAGTCACTCAGTCATGTCCAACTCTTAGCAACCCCATGGACTGCAGCCTACCACACTCCCCCGTCTATGGGATTTTCCAGGCAAGAGTACTGGAGAGGGTTGCCATTGCCTTCTCCAAATCATTCAGTATATACCCTTATAACCAACTTTCGCTTAGCATAATGATCATGAGATAATACCCACTTCGTTGATACTATCAGCAATCTACTCTTTTTTATTGATGAGTAGTGTTCCATTATATAGACATACCACATTTTTGTTTTTCCATTCACCTATTGGTGGATATTTACTATGAATAAATTTGCTATTGATATTCACATGTAAATTTCTGTATCGACTATGTTTTCATTGCTTTTAGGTAAATATCTAGGGGCATAGTGGCTAGATTATATGGGTTTATGACTAACTTTATAAAAAAACTGCCAAACTTCTTTCCAGAGTGATAATGCCTTTTATGTTCCAACTGGCATCATGTGAGAGTTCCAATTCCTCTACATCCTTGCCAACAATTAGTATGGCCAATCTCCTTAATTGAAACAATTCTAATGTGTGTGTAGTGGTATCTCATTATGGTTTTTATTTGCATTTCTCTGATTAGCTAATGAGGTTGATCATCTTTTCACGTGCTTTTTTGCTGTTTTATTTTTCTTTTGAGAAATATTTGTTCATATCTTTTCCACATTTTATATTTTTTGGCTTCATATTGTTGAATTATAAGACTTCTTTATATAACATGGATATGAGTACTTGGTCAGATTTGCATTGCAGACATTTTCTCCCTATCTGTAATCTCCCTTTTTGTTTTCTTAATGGTATCTTTGGAAGAGCAAAAGTATTAATTTTGGTAAAGGTCAATGTAACATTTTTTACTTTTATGGTTCTTTTTTTGTGTGTCTTATTTAAAAATCTTTGACAACAGAAATTCACAAAAAGTTTCTTGTAGACTTTTTAAACTTTAGCTTTTATGTTTAGACTTATAATATATTTTGAAATAATTTTTTCACATGGTGAGGTTAAGGTTGATGTTTCTTGTTGTTTTTTTTTTTGGCGGGGGGGGCGGGGAGGGCTGTACCTCACAGCATGTGGAACTTCCCTAACCAGGGACTGAACCCTCATACCCTACAGTAAAAGCCTGAGAAAAAGCCCCACCAGGGAGGCCTTGATGTTTATTTTCTATCCATGTATTCAGTTGTTATAACATCATTTATTGAAGAGACTTCCCTTCTATTGATTTACCTTGTCATC
>SJYA01002259.1:1123755-1197963 GCA_006410615.1 Neotragus moschatus
TGTCATCTTTGTTGGAAATCAATTGACTATATATAGTCAACAATGTTTATTGTCACTATACATATATATATAATGATATATATAATATATATAATAATATATTGACTATATATATTGACTTAAATATATAAATTTTTATATATAAATGAATTTATATATATAAAGCAGTAAAGCAACCTCTAGATTTCCCAGCAAGAATACTGGAGTTGGTTGCCATTTCCTACTTCAGGGTATATTCTCCACACAGAGGTCGAACCTGTGTCTTGTGGGTCTCCTGCATTGCAGGTGGATTCTTTACCTCTGGGCCACCAGGGAAGCCAGATCTATAAATGTATGGCTCTATTTCTAGAGTCTCTATTCTGTTTATTCTTCCTCCAATATCATACTATCTTGATTTGTAGAGCTTTTTAATAAGTCTTGAAATTAGGTAGTGCATACTCTCAGACTTTTTCTAGGTCAAGCAAAGTACAAAGATTGCAATGGATCCTCTATTACCCTAAAGCTTGTAGTGTTCGCATCATGTTCAGTGGGGCAGCTGCCACTGAGAGAGACTGTCACTTGCTCAGAGTCACAGAGTGAATGAATATTAGAACTGGGGTTCAAGAGAGCTCTGCTGGCTCCAGAGGCCATGCTCTTAGTCACTAGTAGTCAAGGTAATGTATTTGGGAACCACAGATATTTATTTAAAGATATTCTTAGCAATTTTTTGCATGCCTATTTTTGTCACTTCCTATTTCTTCCAACCTAAAATATATATGCAAGGTATATGAGTGGTGAGATATAAAAAGTCTTTAGTCCGCCATCTCAAACTCAGAGTGGACATGCCTATCATTGGAAAGTCATGTTGGGTTTATCTCTGAAATGCATTTTAATTAGCATGGATTTTTTCCCCTTTTGTCTATCTCATCTAGACACCATCAGGCAAAAAAATAAGTCTTATACTATCAGTATCACATAGGAAATCATTAGAAGTTTCCAAAGTTGTCTTTTCTCATACTGTCCCATCAATGTGCTGGTCAGCTGGCACTGTTATCATGCCCCGTGTGTGAGGTCTCAAAATATGGACAACTTGGATTTCACTTGTTAAAAGTTGTCTGGAACTTTGGTTGTGCCTAACAGTTCTTTTTCTTCCTCCTTTTAAAAGACAAGAAAAATGAATGGGCCGTATCCTCTGATCTTCAGTGAGGAAAATGTTGAAAGGCATGGTGCAGCTGTTTTATGTTGCAGTTAATAATCTAATTAAATGTATCTTATTCAGATCATTATGGACTTCATTAGAGCTGGACTTTTTATAAGAAAGATGATGAGTTTGATTTATGCAGAATCATCTGGGTCTTTTAAAGTTTGTGATCATGCCAGCAGTGCCTGATGAAAAAAAAAAAGTTCAAGTCTGCCTATCTGACTTAGTTGGCTGTTTGTTTTTGAAAGGCTCTTGCTTCCAATTTTGCTCACGTTTTTGTGAGCAGACAGTTTTCACAATGATTAATAAGCGAAGTTTGTTGTTTCAGAGAGAGTACCATTGGGAAATGATGCATCATCTTCTTAGAAGGCTATGTATCATTTGAACATCCTGGTGCATATGGGAAATAAAACATCTAAAGTAATTGGCATTATGTAGGTCAAAAGGAAAAGAAGCTACATTTTGCTTGCTGTATTTTCCGTACTGGAGAAGAAATTAGTTTTCTGGTCTTCAATTAAATTGCTGAATTTTTCCAGTGTCAGGGAGAAATATCTAAGCTAGAAATTGATTTGAAAATAGAAAGTGACTCGTGTTAGCCTTAGTCACATAATTTGTATATAAAGCTTTCAGAGTATTTTTACTCTGTTTTAGATATGATGATCAACTTCTGCATGACTTCCTAGTCTGTCACCTTAAAAGGGAAATTGATATTAAGGTGTGCTCAACAAAACTTTCATATTTTTAAAGAATTCTTCTTAGGATGTCTTCCTCTTCATAATTTTATATTTTATAAGTCAGGGTATGTCTACGGTCTTGAATTCCTCATCCCTTTAGCTCTGATCATAGGATCCTAATGACATGCATAGCTTTTCCCCACTTGGATAATTTATTCTATCAGTTTGACTGTGGTTGGCCCCAAACAATTCTGAGTTGTTATTCAGTAAGAGGCAATATTGAAATATAATTTGATGGTTGATATTCTATTGGAACTTTGGTCTTGCCCACTTACTCGAAGCCAGGAAACCTGCACACTTTCCCAGTTGGTTCATATCTGTGTGTGGCCTGCATAAGCATTTTCTATGCAACTGGCACGGTAACAGAGATTCTCTAACCATCTCTCAGTATTCACAGTTTTAGTTTGAACTGCTTGCAGGGATCCAGTCTTCTTTCTCCACACCCTGATCCTTAACTCCTGATCTTCCTCATGCCTGGCCTAAGGGATTCCTTTACCCTTTTTATGGTCAAGTCATATACATTGAACCTGATGTTCAGATCCACTTCTTGCCCGTGCTTTTTCTTCCCTTGTCCACAGTGATTAATATTGTTCCCACAGGCAAACTACCTTTGGTTATTCTAGGTGAATGGCACGCCGAGTCTGGCCTGCCCTTGAGAACCTCATCTGTTGCCCAGCCTCCCATCTAGGATACCCTCCTCTTCCATATCTGTGGGCCTGCATCCTCAGAATCAGCCAACCACAGATCAAAAATATTCAGGAGGAAAAAAAAAAAAAAACAATTCCAGAAAGTTCCAGAAGGCAAAACTTATTTACTGTGCTCCAGCAACTGCTTACATAGCATTTACATTGTATCAGGTATTACAGATACTCTAGAGGTATTTCAAAGCATACAGGAGGGTGTGTATAGATTATACACAAATACTATCCTGTTGTATTTAAGGGACTTGAGCAGACAGATTTTAGTATCTTTGAGGGGTCCTAGAACTAATCCTCAACAGATACTGGGGGGCTACTTACTGTACATTGATACTCTTTGAATTCCTAGTTGGTTAAGATTATGTCTATGAAATTTTTGTGTGTATTGGACCAGACTTACCTGTCTAGAGACTTTTGTGGGGCTAGAGCTTTTTGGTGATCTCCTTAATTGGATAACGATATAAAAATTCTAGACTCTGAGTCTAATGTTGGCCTATACTAAATTTCTCATCTTTCATTTTGAAGTGAAAAGAACATTGGCTTGTCATTTATGGCCTTAATCTCTATGTACTTTGGTGAAAGACTGTTCATGGGCTGTATTAACACAGTCATTGCTTGCTCTCTAACTTGTATTCCTTATGGATATTTCTTCATATAGATCTTATTTTTAGCTGCTAAATTTACCCTATATGTCATATGATATGTATGCTACTTTTGTTGAATATTTTTATTAAATGTCTAGCTGTTTATTCCTAGTATAGTGAAAAGTTAATGATTTTTTTTGGTATATTTATCTGCATCTATGCATCTTAGTAAATCCTCTTATTAATTTAAATATTTCTTTCAATTAAAGTTGGATTTTCAAAGTATATAATCTTACTATCTGCAAGTAAAAACTATTTTTGTGCATATATAAAATTTATATATATAAGTGTGTATATATGTATTTTTCTTATATCAACCAGAACTTTCAAAGTAATATTTTAAAAGAGATCACGATAGCCATCCTTGTCAAGTTTCTCTTTTTAATAAAAATGACTTGAACACTTAACCATTGAGCATTGTTTGCTATTGGATTTTGCAAAATTGTCTTTATCATGTTTAAGTAATTTTCATTTCTCCTAAGTATTTTTAACATACCTCTTTATTGACCTAACTTGTATACAGACTGGTCTCCATAAAGGCCTCTTTACCTGTTCAGCAGCCTTAATTCAAATAAACAATTCATCATAAAATTTTGTGCCAAGTGAAGGGGGCTGGAAATCAGTTTACTTGATGAATTTTTTTTCTCAGTGATCTGACCTCCAGCCTCTCTGCAAAATATGATTTAGCATGTGTCATCTTTAAATTAATGCTTTCTTCATGTACCTACATAATTTCTTTCCCAAGCCATCCCTTTACATGAGTGTCTTTATTCTGGGATGAACATTAACAAGTGTATGTTCATTTCCCTGAAAGTAAAATGGACATCATGTGATATCTTCATTTTTCTGCTATGTATTCATCTAGAACATGTTATTTTGGTGTGTGTAGACATGGATTTATTTAAGCCATTTCCCATAAGTTGAAGCATGAATCATTATCAGTTCACTGCAGTTCAGTTGCTCAGTCGTGTCCAACTCTTTGCGACACCACGGACTGCAGCACGCCAGGGTGCCCTGTCCATCAATTCCTGGAGCTTGCTCAAACTCATGTCCATCAAGTCGGTGATGCCATTATAATTTACACTAAGAACTGAATCCAAAGAATGACTTCTTATTGCACAATGAGCACCCCCTAACTTAGAAAAATATACTGTGTATCAATTAAAGTTAGATCTGTGTTTATTTACAAAACTGTTGAATTAGAGGAAAATTATTTTGTGGAATGATTTCATTTTTAAATACAAGTCTTAGACAAAAGAGGCTGCAAAGGAACTTCACTGAGATCTGGGAGAAAAATGAAACATACCTAGAGAATCTACTGTTTCTCACCAGGATGTACCTACGGACACTGCAGCAGTTGTGGTAAATGGTGAATTTTCCTAAACCTAGTGCTCTGACAGGTTTGCCTTGACTTATGGATCCCAGAAATCCTTGATGAGAATCATTATTCAGTTTCCTCTCTGTGTTGAGGACTTTTGCCTCTTGCAGAGTCCTAATCCCAGTGTTTCTGAGAAAAGAACATACTGTCATAGTTCTGGGATGTTGCCAGGGAAAAGCTACCCCCTCAGACAATTATTTTGTATTTTGCCTTTACTGCATATGTAATACATTATTCATCAGTTTCTAAGCATGTTCATTATAAATGCTATTTAATCATGTTTTAAAGGTAAACAGCATTTATCAAATATTCAAGCCGGTATTCACTTTAAGTCACCATCAATTCTTTACCAGAAACCTGTGCTCTGCACAGGACATGTGTGTCTATCTTTAGTGCCATTACCTGTGCAAAGGGTGGGAGCTACCCGCATGTCCCCTTGAGTTATTTCCTATGTTTTTCCTGTGGGTCATTCCCCATATTAAAATAATCATATATTTTGGTTGTGTTGGTTCTGTCTCAAGATATGTTCTAATTATGTGAAGTGAAGTGAAAGTCGCTCAGTCGTGTCCGACTCTTTGTGACTCCATGGAGGATACAGTCCATGGAATTCTCCAGACCAGAATACTGGAGTGGGTAGCCTTTCCCTTCTCCAGGGGATCTTCCCAACCCAGGTCTCCTGCACTGCAGGCAGATTCTTTACCAGCCGAGCCACCAGGAAAGCCCTGGTATATGTACAGTAGTTTAATTATGTACAGTAGTAAATTTTGCTTTTCTGGACTTTTCTGAATACCCATGATGGTTCAGGCATTTTGTATTCAAAATATGTAAGTATCTTAACTGACTTGCTTTTAGTTCTTTACACAGTACTCTGAGCTCCGTGAATATTTGTTTGATTGAATGGCAGAAATGCATGGTGAGACTGATGAATTATACAATGTTGTGTGTGTTATCAGAAATTCTTAGATTTCTTGATTCCTTTTTGCCTGTTTTTGATAATAGTGGCAGTGGAGACAGTGTTAGTCCATGCAGAAGGTAGAATGGATGATCATGATACTGATGTGTCTGTATACTTATGTACAAATGTTGGCCTGTATTTATCTGTATGTAGGTTAAGAGTGAGGATAAAGAAATAGTGAGAGTGGCTGAAAAAAAGAGATAAAGACTTCCCACTGTGTTCTGGAAATAGTTTTAGGCACTTTGATTTTTCCTTTAGTCCTCAAGATATACTTATTAAGCATCTACTAAGAGCAGGCATTAAAGCTCCAGAGACAGCCTCAGTAAGCTTAGCCTAGTGGAAGAGATAGTGGGACGCTGTGTGGTTAAGGCTTTGATAAAGGTAGGGTTCGCAAGTCATGGCACAAAATAAGGCCTCCCTACTAGAGTGGAATTCAAGAAGGCTTACTGCAAGGAGTGAGTCTTGGGTTTAGTCTTGAAGATGAAAAAGGAGGTAGCTTGACAGAGAAGGGAAGAAGGGGGGGCTTCAGCCAAAGACAACAGCAGCCTTGGAGACTTGATTTATACAGCCTTAATTTCTTCTTGAGAGATAGAGGAGAAACATTTTGAATTGAAGTTGTCCCACTAGGTGCTTCTTTTAGAATTGGTTCATTCCTAATATTAAATTCTTTCATAGGGGTGGAGGACCTAACAGTGCCCAAAAAGAGCAGAACTATTGCCATTGGATGTTCTGTGGTTTGGCAGGCATACCTCTGGATATACATGGCGTGTCATGCTCCTTTTGCATAACTTGCAATTAGGAATTTAGAGATAGTCTGAGTATGTGGTTCTTTTTTAATTGCAGCATGATTGATGTACATTGTTATATTAGTCTCATGTATATTGCATAATGATTTGATGTTTGTATACATTGTAACATGATCACTACAGTGAGTCTAGTTACCATCTGTAACCACACGAAGTCAATACAATATTCTTGACTATATTTCCTATGCTGTGCATTACACCCCCATGACTTATTTATTTTACAGCTTGCTCCCTTTTATTCATTTAGCCACCCTCCCCCTCATCCTCCTTCCTCGGGCAACCATGTGGTTCTTGAATTGTGATTATTTTTCTGGGATTTTACCCTGTTTTTTTCTTGTCATATTAATTTGCTTCTAATCATAATTTTTCCCCATTGTTATAATATGCAGTATATATTTGTGAATCCGGAGGAACATCTTAGAAATTTTAATTAGCATATAAGAATATAAAAAATCCAAAGGATTATCTGAACAAGAATAGGCTTTGGAGGGAAACTGTTAAGCTATTCATTGTCATTTTAATATTCATTCTAGGATGTACAGATAACATGTATTTGGGAAAAAATGGATGTTAACAATCAGATGGGCCCAGGGTCACACCCTCAAAATGTTACTTTTCAGTCCTATGACCTAGGACAGATTCTTTAATCTTTTGATCCTCAATTTCCTTTACTATGAAATGAACACACACTGAAACTAACTCTATAGGTGAAGCTGTTAGAGAAAAGTGTTACAAAGTACCTCAATAAGGGCTTTAAGACATAGTATAATAACTTCCTTATTGGTAATTTCATCTAGGGATGCAAGCTATTTATTTGGTCAAACCTTTATTTTTATAATAAGGATTTCATACCATCTAAATTTAGCTAGTTGTAACTCCATTTGAATCCACTGGAAAAGAGATTACAATCCCTCTAATTATCTCCCAGAACCAGAAATTAAGGTTTTCCTAATGTAGCCAGTGTATTTGACTGCTTTAGCCATGAATGTTTTACTAGCTGTCTTTAGGATTACTTTCTTGTAGATTATAACCATTGTTGAATTGCCCACAAGGCAGATTTCAGGCTGCTGTGTGCATGCTTAATGCCCTAGCAGCATTGAGATGCCTGCACAGGCAAACATACACATAGACAATTTACTTTCATAAAAAAGGTCAAGTCTGAACAAGTTAACCAGAAATTTACTATTAGAAGTTCTGTAAAGATGTAGTTAATTTCAGCATATGCAGCATTTTTCTTTTGATATATAGTGTTTTTATTTTGAAATCTCCATTGTGGGAAGAGAGTAAGGAACATCAAATGTTTTCACTGCGTGGGGACTTTAAAGCCCTTCTGGATGATAGGTATGTCTTAATTAGGAAGTAGTTCCTAGTGAGTAGTTCTTCACCGATTATATATCAAAAGTGGAAAAAGCACAACCATCTGTCTCTCAGTTATTTGCCATTCGTGCAACACCTAACCATCTTCAAACAAAATTCTAAGCAGCAAGATATTAAGATGCAGTAGATTCAGTGAAGGGTAGACTAAAATGTTAACGCTCTGTAGAAATAGGAGTTGTCCAAATATTTTAGCATAAAACCCTTTCTTTAAATGAAAGAGGATTCAGGAGCCCACCAAGCCATTTTGGTAAAAGTATATAGAATGCTTACTGAGGGGAATGTGAGGGGAATGGGGATCCCCAGAGTTTGACACCTCTTCCTTGGTTGCCCCACCCCTCAGGCTTTGGGACTCTGAGGAGGTTCTGGGAAGCAGAGTTTGTAACTACTGGTTTAATATAAGCCCCAGCTGAGAATCCTGACACCCAGAAGGCTTTATCCCAATGTGGCTGAACTCGAGTATTTCTGGCTCTGAGGGCTGCATTTGGAACTAATTTGGCAAATTCCTATCAGAAAGCAGTGTTTGGAGGGCATTGTCAGCTTTTATTGGGATAGTTCTTTGAGAGAAACAGAGTGTGTCAGAGTTATCCCAAGCCCAGGTTCATGTTTGTGTAAGAGAAAAGATAAGCAAGCATTTCTTAGATCTCTGGTGACAAAGCACAAGTAGTTGACTTTTGAATATGCTTTTGGATTAAAAGCCGAGAGTTTGAATCCTGGTGGTTTTCGTATTTCTTTAATCCCTCAGGTTGGAGCTAAATAAATCCTCCTCCTTTTTAATCTTTGCATGTTAATAACATTCAGATTGTAATGCAGTAAATATCCAAAACAGCCCCAAATTACTTGTAAACCAAAGCATTAGAGTCCATCCATTTGAAAGGTGAATGCTTTCTCCGACTCATTATTAGGTGACTGAATAAATCCAGTTTAACGCTACCTAGGAGAAATGTTTTATAATAGTTAATTGTACATAGCCACATATTATGTTGGACATTCACTATAATTTAGACAATAATAGTGGTACTGATTCACTCTGAATTAGTATAAGTTACTTTTCTAGTACTTGGGATTCGTTTGGGCTGAACCATTCTCTTTTCTTCCCAAATCTCTTTTGATCTCCTGCTAGGATGTTGGGAATACTCAGGCCTGGGCTATGTCTTTGAAACACCATAAAAGGTAATTGGCAAAGAGAAGATTGAACCTGTGACCTTGCTTCCACTACAACAGGACCTAATCAATTGAGAAAACTCCTGTCCGCAGCTTTTCTTTCGAGGGTTCGCCTCTCTTTATTGCCATGTAACTGATGTTTGCTATCTTGTGACTCAGCTGTCACCAATTACCCCTACCCTTTTAATCCCACATGGTGTTCTTGCACATTAGGCGCTTAGTAAAATTTATTGAGTCAATTAGTAAACGGAGACAAGAAGTCTCTAGCCAGTTTGCAAGCATCAGTTATTCCTTTGAGGAATACAGTGATATTATGGTCACATTTCAAAGGCTCCCTCAGATTATCATAGGTATTGTGCTTCTTATGGAGCTATGTCTTTCTTCTTCCCCGAAGCCTATATTTACCTTGGCCATTTTGGTTTTGTATGTTGGCCTTTGTAAATGTATATTTTCTAATATGTATTTTCTAGGCAATATCATTAGATGAGGGTAGGTATATATCTGCCTGTATCTGTGTTTACATATGGATGAACATATAATTTGTACATCTGCATGAAGGGCATCTAAATATGAGTAAATGTGTTCCGTCTTGGACAGAGCAACTGATTGCAATTTCAAAGATTATTTTTGTACCACCACTGAAAAATTTTAGATTGTTATTACTCATTACTAGTATTATTGTGTAGAAGGCAAACTCATGTTGAAATCTCTAAATCTCCACGGTCTGTGTTTTGTTCCTTCGCTTGTAACTGGATTTGCTTCTTCATGACGGGAGAAAATAAGCAACGCTAACTGTGGCTTTCAAATATTAAACCCCGGTAGAGACTTGAATGCCCAGCACTTTTTTCCTACGAGGAAAACCTTTCCTAGTTTATGGAAATAAGTATTTAAATTGGCAATGCTTTAATTTCCCTGTTTCTACTTCCAAAACTTCCCTGAAGTTATTTGTTTTTTAAATTGTAGGCAGCAGAAATTCGCTCTACTAAATTCGCTACAAACTAAGGCCAAAAACCCTTATACCCTGTAGCAAGATTATACAGGAAGTAGTGTGTGGGCCCGAGATGGAGACGCTGAGAGATTGCCTTCACGGTGAGACCTGCAGCAGACTTCCCATATGCCTGCTGATGGAAAGAGGTGGGGGTGGGCGTGCCATCTGCCTCTGTACAGGATGCAATGGAGAATTCTTGGAAGTTTTACAAGAATATGATGTAAAAGCTCTTCTGAGTTCTAAGGCCCTTAGTATTCGGGTAAAGAAGTGGCTTTTACGGTCCAGAATCCAGCGGGCTGGAAGGTCACTCTCTCACACTTTGGGAGCAGACAGTGCCTCAGCCGTGGTGCTCGATCTATGTCATGCCTCAGTCTTCTTTCCATGGAAGATTTTATTTGAGAAATAGGTTTCACTAATCACTGACTCGATGGACGTGAGTCTGAGTGAACCCCGGGAGTTGGTGATGGACAGGGAGGCCTGGCGTGCTGCAATTCATGGCATCGCAAAGAGTCGGACACGACTGAGTGACTGAACTGAACTGAATTGAGACGTGTTGTTAAAGCTCTTAGAAGGCTGAGTGGTCTCATTAATAGACTATTGATGGTAGCACAGGCTACCTGATTGAATTTAAGACGCAAGCTTTATGCTTTGAGTTTCTTGTGGTTTTCCTGACTCCTTGTTCTTTTTTTGAGTGTGATACAAAAATCTGAAACCATAAATAAAAGTTGAATGCTACCGTGTTAAAATAAACATTAAAAAACATCGGCATAGCCAAACCTCTATAAAAAACACACTGGGGAAAAAATATTTGCAGCTTATAACCTAGGGAAGGGATAATTTGCTTAATGCTGGGTCTGTAAGTACAGTCTCAAGGCCAAACTCAGCCTGCTTTTATAAACTGAGGTTTTTAGAACTTGATTTGTACACCCATTGGTTTGCATCTTGTTTGGGGCTGTTTTCACCATATGGTGGCAGACTTGAGCAGTTGCAACAGAGACCATATGGCGCACAAAGCCAAAAATATTTATTGTTTGGCCCTTTATAGAAAAAGTTTGCCCCTCTTCGCTCTAATGAATAATGAGTTCCTACAGTTATGAATCAATATGAAAAAGACTAAACAGCTCAGTAGAAAAATAGGCAAGGGGTTTGTATGTCAGTGTCTCACCGAAACACAAAATCAGCTAACAGTTTTCAAATGAAGACTCAGATTAAGGTGCAAGATGAAGGGAATGAACGAGGTGTGATGAGACATTCAAAGACCAGCAATGGCAGGAAGCCATCACCATCACTCCAGGTGGAGGGCACATAGAGGGAAAATAGTGTCACTAGAACTCAGTGAGAACAGCAGTGGGGGATGACGGATTGCCCAAAGGAAGCTATGAATATGGAGGCATATAGCCACCATGAGGAGCATGGCATTGGGATGAGGCAGAAATAGAAAAGAAATGCCTTGATATTTCTCTCCTTCTACCTTCCCATCTCCTCCTGGTGCCTCCCAGTTACTGAACCTTGCCAGGCAAGAGAGGTCAGGTGAAGCTGTCCCCAGGGGTCAGCCTCCTTGGGTGCAGATGAAAAGGTCCTCAACTCATTCATAATAAGAGCAATGTGAGTGAAAACTTACATTGAAATGTCTTTTTTTTTTTTCCCAATTAGATTGGTAAAGAGCAAGGTGTTCACCGGTACCCTGTGTTAGCAAGGGTACAGAGAAACAAGCTGTGTGTGTGTGTGTGTGTGTGTGTGTGTGTGTGTGTGTGTGTGTGTGAGAAAGAGAATACATTTTACAAATACATATACCCTTTGACTCAGCAACTATATTTCTATGAATTTATTTAATGCATACTTTAGCAAATATTTGAAGTGACATTCACTGCAGCATTATTTGTAATATGAAAAGAATGGAAATAACATTCACCAATAGACTGGTTATTTAAATCAAGCTAGGTCTGTTCAATGGAATACTATAAAGTCATAAAAAAGAATGAGGACACGATGCCCTAACATGAAATTAAATCTAAGTTATATTGTTTAGTGTGCAGAGAAAATGAAAATGGACTGTGTAGTGTATGGCCATTTGGGTGAAAATTAGGAAGGAAAAGAATATGTAAATATGATTCTATATGCATAAAAGTAAAGCTGATAAAGTTGGATGCTACTAAAGATGGAGGAGTGGGCAGGGAGACTTCTTTGTGGTTCTGAACCTTTTCAATTTTGATTCATGTCAGTTAATTGCCTTTTCTTAAAAAAAAAGAAGAAAAGGATAACTATTGCTTTGCCAGGCAAAGGTGGACTCACCTGGCTCCTACCCTCAAAAATTGTATCCCCTACCTATTTAAAAATAAAGTAAAAATAATCTTATGGATGAGTTAGTTGCAGTCACAGGTAGCTTTTATATGAAAATTTCATTTAGGAGAATCTCAAAATTCTAGTCCCCACCTTGTGACTTCTGTTAATTTCACAAACAAAATCTGAGAAGCTGATTGGGAGATCCAAGTTGGGCTGGCTCTTAAGGCTTAAGGCTTCAGTGAGAACGCTCTGTCTCCTCCTCAGCCCCATTTTGTTGGCTAGTTGGTCATGGTCCCAGGTACTGCCTCTTAAATCTTTGTTTTCCTCAGCATACGTGAAATCAATAACACTGTTTATTTATTTTTAACTATTCTCCATCATTGTGCTTTCAATTAATTCATTGTGCTTTCATCCTGCCCGTATCTATTGGTCTATATATTGAGATTTTTCTCTGCATGTGTCAGCCTTCCTAAAGATAGATGTATGCTTTAGTTATTTGGAGCTATGTCTTTTGAATATTTATTTTGACATGGAGCAAATTGTGGATTATCAACAAGTAAACATTTGGACAATCAGGGGATCAAAATATAGGAACAGATCTGGATTTCTCAAATCTGTCTCCTTTTATTTATTTATTTTTTTCTGGGCAATATTTGCCTGAAGTGGAAAGAACTGAATATGGATGAGCGCATGTTGCAAACTGATTTTCCACCGTAATTGCTTCGCAGTACGAAAATAGGCCGAGAAAGTAGATTGAGAATATAGGCAATCAGAGATGAGATTCTTACACCTGCCAGATACCATGTGTAGCACACGAGCATCCACAGAGAAATTGAAATGCTGCTATCTTGTGACAAGAGGTCCCAATTAATATGATTCGGAGGCATCTGTCTGCCAATAGCTCACCTCATGAAATGACGATACTATCCTGGTGTTGGAGTCTGTCAAAAGGCTCATTTGGTGAGTGGCAGAGAAATCATCTCGGAACTTTGCTGTAGGCTGTGACCTTTCATTCCCTTCCATTTATTTCAACTCAAGACCAGCAGCTTCCAGGGAACTCTCCTAGCTGGAAGACTTGCAACAAGATGGCATTTATACAATAAATGCTATTCTGAAAACATATGTTCCTCAAATACATGGCTTTGGAGTAGGGGTTTAACATAGCAAATTGCCAGGTTTTGATCACTGGAATAAAGATATGCTTACCACCTTCATTTTGGCATGGAAAAGATTTGGACCGCATTTGGATCATTTCAGGCCCTAATTTAGAACTAAAGAGTTCAGACGGGGCTGCCTGGTAATTCTGTATCCTGAGGCAGTGAACTGGAGGATAAGGTGTGGGAATGTTTGTCCTGCCAAAGACTTTGCTCCTTATTTTATTTTGAGGGCTAGAACACTCTGATGTTTCATCTACTGTGCGTATGTGTGTGTGTGTGTTTTCCTTTCCTTTGCCTGTGTTGTAATTAGGAGCTTCATGCAAGCTCATTTATACAGTAAGGTTCAGGCAGAGGGCCTAGAGCTCTCTGGGAAAGCACTCTCTCTGAGCATCAGCAAAATACTAAGGTCAGCGGCAGTCCTTCAGGAGGCCAGGGCCATGTACCAGACAGCAGGACCACAGGGGCTCTATGCAGACCTGTAGCATCCTGCTGGGCTTGCCTTGCCACCTCCCAGCCATGTGCCCAGATCCCTGCACCCACTCACCTCTGCCTTCTCAGCACCTTTGTTGCACTGATGGTCTCCTCTCCACTTGTTCTCTGATCTCTTCATGTGTGACTTTTCCTTCCTTAACTAGATGTGAATTCTTGAGTGGATGAAGCCAGGTTTTATCCTTTCCTCTTTTTTCCTGCTATACCTGTAATGGAATATACAAACTGATTTTTGGCCATAGTTTTTCTTTTGATGGTGGCCTTTGGCTAACTAAATCAAAATCCACTGCTGCCTGCCCCACTATTCACATTTTTGATAAAGAAATTTGGTGGTGTCTGAATTGCACAGTTTTTCTATGGGAATTGGGCTGATTTTGTTTGATATGAAATAATGCAAATTTTCCTGAAAGTCTAGATTTACAGAAAAAAAGGCCAAGAAAGACTTGTATTATTATCAGACTGTTTTCAAGGAGTTATGTTTTCATTTGAGCCACAAAAATCTATCAGAACACATTTTATTTATGAACAACCTCCTAGAGGAAAGAAACAAACATTTAGTGAATCTCTGTTTTTGCCAAGAACTGACTGTTCTAGGAGATTTTCCATATAATATTTAATAATAATTTATTGTTCAATTCCATATATTATTTAATCCTTGTGTGATCTTCTGAAATATGCACTATCTTCAAAATTTCTTTTAATTAAACCTGTTATTTTGAGATAATTGTAAGTTACATGTATTAATAGTTTTCATAAACAATACAGAAGCGATCTCTGTGTTTTTAACCTAGTTTCCTCCAGGGGTGATATCTTACAGAACTATGGTAGAGTATCACCAGACACTGACATTACTATAGTCAAGAAATAACATTTCATCACCACACGCATCCCTTAAATGTTGCCCTTTTCTAGCTATATCCCGGAGAAGGCTATGGCACCCCACTCCAGTACTCTTGCCTGGAAAATCCCATGGATGGAGGAGCCTGGTGGGCTGCAGTCCATGGGGTCGCGAAGAGTAGGACACAACTGAGCGACTTCACTTTCACTTTTCACTTTCATGCATTGGAGAAGGAAATGGCAACCCACTCCAGTGTTCTTGCCTGGAGAATCCCAGGGACGGGGAGCCTGGTGGGCTGCCGTCTATGGGGTCACACAGAGTCAGACATGATTGAAGTGACTTAGCAGCAGCTACATCCGTTTTTTCCCCCACCTCAACCCTTATACTCCAAACAGCCACTAATCTACACTCCATTTCTAAATTTTGTCATTTCAAGAATGTTATATAAATAGAAACATATACTAAGCAACCTTTTGGATTTTTTTTTTTTCACTTAGCCTAATTCTCCATATTTCTCCAGGTTGTGTGTATCAATCATTTCTTCCTTGTTTATGATTTAGTAATATTCCATTTATCCCTAAGTAGTTTAACCTTTCACCCCATGCAGGACATCTGAGTTGCTTCTAGTTTATGGCTATTACAAGTAAAGTTGCTATAAAATTCATGCATAGATTTTTATAGAAATAGGAATTTTCATTTCTCTGGGATACTCAGGAGTACAATTCCCAAGCTGTGTGGTAGTTGCACATGTTGTTTGAAACTTGCAGTGATCCTCTAAAGTATGCATTTTCTTTATTTACTACCGCTACTATTGCTACTACTACTATTAATTATTTACAGATGAGGGAACTGAAGCTCAGAGTAGTTAGTTGCCTTGCCCAAGTTTACATAGCTAGGAAGTAGGAGGGCTATGACTTGAACTCAGATCTGTCTGACTCCCCACATCCATACATTTTCCAGTCAAGGACTCTAATACAATATGTAGTCTTCACATGTAATGGTGGAGTGAAAGACTAAGGATGCTGTTTCTGCCTGACTTTGGATCCCTAAAAGTGAGGAGGTGGTTTAATGGTCCTGCCACTGGAATATGAGAGGAGACAACAAGCATGAGTACAGAGGTACCAGAGGCCATGATAGACATTGCTAAATTAGAGCTCCTAGCATTTCGATGCTAAGGTAGTAAGTTTTATGATCCCTGCTTTGCTGAGAGGTTGAAGGGACTTGTCCAGAGAATCAAAGGCAAAGCCCGGGCTTATATATATAGAAACTCTCCATGCCATCTCTCTTTCACCTCATACATCCTTCAGTGCTGGGACAGGCAGCTGCTGACGGTTGATCCTCAGAAAGACAGATGCCATCAATTATTGCTGTGTTTGTGGGAAAGATGAGAGTGGGGGAAGGAGGGAGGAGGGTGAGACAAATCCAGGTGTGAGCTGATCTGCTCGTGGCAAGTACTGCAACTCTGACGATGTTTATAGTTATCAGACGCACTGCAGGGAATTGCAGCCCCTTCCTGTAATCTAAAGGGCTATTTCTGGGTGACATCTTGACAGGAAACTGTCCTTTGGGAGAAGAGTGCTCACTCAGTGTGCTTGACCAACAGTTAATTATTAATACTCCGTGCCCTAATAAGTAGAGGGTTGGTACCTGGGTGCCTATTATGGAGCTATTGGTATTCTGCTTTTTTTTTTTCCCTGATAAAAAGGATAAAGTTTTATTAAGCAGTTTCAGAAAATTGCAGCCACAGAATTGCACATTTCTGCAAGAGTGAAAGGGTCTTTTCCATATAACTTTAGAGCCTGTGTAATTTATGCTATTACAGAAAATATCCCTTTTGTTTCAGAGATTTTAAGCAGAGGCAAGGTTGTCATCACTGCTTTCTGCAACCTAAATATTGTTTCTGAATTAAAATGGCTGATTTCAGTTAAGTCCCAACAGACTACAATGGAGCCGGAATGAAAACGACCTGATTTTATGTTCATAGCAGCAAAGCCTTTTGAAATCAGCTTCTACCATAACTTAACATCTTTGTAAGCTGAAATAATGTTTACTTCCAGGGGTCAATATTATTTCTATTAAAATAACAGATTTTCCCAGTTAATTCTTCACTCAGTTTTAGATCTCAGTGTTTAATACATAATAAATACATAAGTAAGATTCCAGGGTGGTCTGAGCTTAAGCTCTCACTCCCTCTTTTCTTAGCAGATAGGTAATATGCCATCAGGATTTTTTAGTTTGATCTATTGTAGTGATTATCATGCCAATGATCTTCCCTTTGTTTATGTGATTTCCTGTGAGAACCATATATCATAGTCATAAAATACTATTGCTAGAAGCATATAGAAAAAAAAAAAGGCTTTAATGTATAAGGTGACATCACCAGAAGGGGAATCCACTTTTAATTTTATCTGCAAATAAGAGACATACTGCCTCAGTGAATTACTTTTTTAAAAAAGTTAATTAATTTTTTATTTGGCTATGTCAGCTCTTGGTGTGTGGGATCTATCATTGCAGTGCGTGGGCTATAGAGAGTGTGGGCTCAGTGGTTGTCGCCCAGAGGCTTAGTTTCCATAAGACATGTTGGATCTTAGTTCCCTGAAAGTGAAAGTGTTAGTTGTGTCTGACTCTACAACCCCATGGACTGCAGCCCACCAGGCTCCTCTGTCCATGGAGTTCACCAGGCAAGAATACTGGAGTGGATTGCCATTTCCTTCTCCAGGGGTTCTTCCCAGCCCAAGGATCGAACCTGGGACTCCTGCATTGGAAGTGGACTTTTTACTGCCTGAGTCACCAGCGAAGCCCTGACCAGGGAGCACTGTGTCCCCTGCATTGGCAGGCGGGTTCTTAACCACTGGACCACCAAGGAAGTCCCTGCATCAGTGATTTTCAAACAACATTCTGGGGATGCAGCCCTGTCCTCTCACAAAGACATGCTCATGTCCCCTCCCCCCAAGCCCAGACACGTACACACATCTTCCTTCCATCACATCGGATCGCATTTACTTTGTGATTCTATGTTTTTGGGGTTTTTCTTAATGCTTTGATAGATGTAAGGGCTCCACAGCAGAAAAGTTTGAAAACTATAGTCAAGATGCTTAATAAGTCTTCTTAGGGCTCTGTCATCGGTGAAACATGGTAAAGCACATAATTTGTGTATTGGTATGTACTTATGACCTTCTTTGTGACAAGTCTGGCAAAACGGAACTTTGAAAGAGCTTATTTTACAAGGGTTTTTTTTTTTTTTTTAAATAAAACAGCCTAAGTTGATTGGCCATCTAGAATACAGTGTAGAGTGCTCTAAGTATCTCCTTGATTTTCCATGTCTTATAAGTTGCTACTTTTTACCTACATGATTACTCTGCTGCTGCTGCTGCTGCTAAGTCACTTCAGTCATGTCCAACTCTGTGCGGCCCCATAGACAGCAGCCCGCCAGGCTCCCCCGTCCCTGGGATTCTCCAGGCAAGAACACTGGAGTGGGTTGCCATTTCCTTCTCCAATGCATGAAAGTGAAAAGTGAAAGTGAAGTCACTCAGTTGTGTCCAACTCCTAGCGACCCCATGGACTGAAGCCCACCAGGCTCCCCCGTCCATGGGATTTTCCAGACAAGAGTACCGGAGTGGGATGCCATTGCCTTCTTCCATGTGATTACTCTAGATCAACTTTAAAAAGACCAACCTGTCTTATCCCAAAGACAAATGGAAAAACTACCATTTTGTTTGGCAAGTGAGTGTTTTGAGGTTCCATGGTTACACTATGTATATGCTATAGTGGTGGTTTAGTCACTAAGTCATGTCTGACTCTTGCAACCCCATGGACTGTAGCCTACCAGGTTCCTCTGTCCATGGGATTCCCCAGGCTCAAATATTGGAGTGGGTTGCCATTTCCTTCTCCGGTGTATCCTATAGATAAACATAATTATATGGCACGGATTTAAATGAGAGTACTTGATCTAAGAGTTCTTTATGATCTCATCTATAGAACTTAGGGAAGGTTAGAAGAACTCTGTTTTTGAAAAAAAGAGCAGGCTTATTTCTGGGACAGTGTTCTCTTTCGAATACTTGGGATTTAGTATATAGCTCCTTGCTGCTGCTGCTGCTGCTGCTGCTAAGTCGCGTGAGTCGTGTCTGACTCTGTGCGACCCCATAGACAGCAGCCCACCAGGCTCCCCCGTCCCTGGGATTCTCCAGGCAAGTACACTGGAGTGGGTTGCCATTGCCTTCTCCAATGCAGGAAAGTGAAAAGTGAGAGTGAAGTCGCTCAGTCATGTCCGACTCTTTGCAACCCCATGGACTGCAGCCTATCAGGCTCCTCAGTCCATGGGATTTTCCAGGCAAGAGTACTGGAGTGGGGTGCCGTTGTTCTCTGAAATTCCTGTTGCAGGGTCTTAGTAACCTCACCAGGTTACTTTCTTTCCACCTATTTACCTCCCTACCCACTTATAATGTAATCAGATATTCAGATGACAAAAGGGAGAAATTATACGCACTGTCTTTATCAAGATGGTATGTTGCTAAAGTTCATAGGCAGACCCAAGTCCCTCTCTGTCCAAAGGCACCGAGTCTTGGAGAGTCTGTGTCCTCTCTGTGGTTTAGGCCAGCAGAGTGTACAGGATACCAGCCGGTTTTTTTCTTTCTGAGTTACAGACCTAGACTTAGCATTATTCTCTTCATGATTCAGTTAACTCCTGTAACCTGATCCGTAGAGTCACTGATACTGCTTTTTGGTTTATAGAGGGATGTTAGGAATCTCTGAGTTTAGCAATCATTGGGATGGAGGAGACAAATCTTACTGATAGTGCGCTTATGTTCAAGATGATCTACTTTATTTCTAGGTTTGTTTTCCTCTTGGATCATATCTGTCATAACTTCCTTTCTGGATGCTATCCGTCAGTATAGTCTTTAACGTTTTTGTTGTTCGGACAGAGATTATACTGAGGTTCTTTTCTGGAAAAAGATTAAGCTGTATTGTGTATCCTGGGTTCAGACTGCAGGCCTGTTTCTCAGCCCAGCATGCTGGGGCTCATCCCCCTACGTGGCTCAGCTGCATTGGCCAAGAGTACTCGTGCGCTTCTCTGAGCATATCCCCGAGATCTTATCAGTACTTTACAGTACACTCTTGCTCATTCACACAGTCTTAGGGACCAAGGCTATTGATCTGTGTCCTCTACAGGTAGCATATTCCAGATAAGTGGCAGGTGTTCAGGAAAGTTCTAACTGGATTCTCAACCTGCTGCTGGAATTCATGTCTATCAGATAAAATTACCCACTTTTAGGTAGCTTTTTTAAAATTATCAACTGTAATATAGGGCCTAGCCATACCATCTGGATTAGGTATTAAAAAAAACTATATTGTATATCTATTACTGTACCTGAGATTACTATTTTTTGCCTCCATATAATATTGTAGAAGGCAGAATATGGTGAGATATGGTTGAAAAAAATACTGGACTGTGATATAAGAGCTGATTTTAGCTCGAGTTCACTCCTGGGTGACCTGAGCAAGACGTTTGACTGTCTGTCAATTGATGATCTCTATAGTTTCTTATTTCATCGCCCCCCGCCTAGTATAGTGGTAGTCATACATAGGGTAATCTGAAGGAGTTAATCTGTCATTGTTCTCTATTTATTCTCACTAAATGATCAAAATTTACCATACACAAAGATGTCTCTGAAATAATAGTTTACAGCGATTAGGTTTGTACTAAGAACCAGTCACAGTTTTAGAGCACTTTATAGAAATTAATTCATATGATCCTTAGACTAGTACTATGAACGGGATTCTAATAGTACATGCCTTCATTTACATGATGAAGAAACTTAACTCTAGAGAGATTAAACAATTTGCTTGCCTAACATGAATAACTAAAGAGTGGAGAGCCAAGATTTGAACTCGTGCAGTTTAATTCCTCTTTTCTTCTATGTTATCTCCGTCTCTTTGTCTCAAAATCAAAGCCACAGCTTCATTTTCCAAACAAGACTAGGGCCCAAAGTAAAGCATTCATTCTCAGCATCATCCTATACATAGAAAAGAATTGTCTTCTTGACAATTCTCAAATAGTAGTGACTTTGGAAAATGAAAAAGCGTGTTCCTTTTCTGGTGAAAACCATTGGAGGGGAAAAAAAAAAAAAAAGGAAAATGATTCAAGCAACTTCATTTGGTCATTTTCCCAGATTCAGTTTTCCTTGTATCTGAATTCCATAATCTAATAAGGCACATTTGATTTATCAGTTAGAGCTTGCTGTATTATCTAATCTTCACTTTTCTAATTGGTAATCTGAAAGACTACAGTTCTGGAAGGAAGTCCATAAAAGAGGAGATATGTGTATAGCTGAGTCACTTTGCTTTACATCAGAAACTAACATGGCAATGTAAAACAATGTATTCCAATAAAAATTAATAAAAAATAAAAATAAAGGACCACAGTTTTGCTTGGACATGCGTTCTAACAAAGCTTTCCATCAGTGCTTTCGGCGTATCATTTCTTGAGACTGCAATCACTGATTAGCAAGAGTTTGCTTTTTAAGTAGATGCATCTTTAATTCCCACCATTTGTGCCTCTTAGCTGTTTTCACTCACCAAGGATACCCAGTCCAAGACAAATACCCATTAAGTTTGAGAGGAACAAATATCTGCCTGTGTCCTAGGTGGAGAGGCAACCCTGGCTGCGAAGTTTAGACAATGAGAGAGGTATACTTTATTGCTGCTCTAAAAATTCCTGGGCTAACAAGTGACCTTATTCTTCCTAAATTATATCCTGCTGTCCTGATGTGAAGAGGCAGCAGCAGAAAATTCTTCACAGAATTAAAATTTAGAGAAGAAAATTTAGAGTTATGGTTATGAGTGCTGTTTACTGTTATGTTGTAGGATCACCCTCACATCATGAAAAGTATAAAAGTGAAAGTTTTCCTTTGCCTAGCAACTTCTCATTTTCCAAGGGAATCCATAGTTGGTATGTATCCCTGCATGTGCTCACACACGCATGCACACACACACACACACACACACACACGCACGCACACACACACGAGTCATGTGCACACATTCAGAGGTATGCTACTGATATTCATCTACAGCTTGCAGCAATGACTCAAGGCCCTCTTAACATGCTAACAAATAGAGATCTATCCATTTTTTTTTTAACGGTCACTTGTCAGCCAAAAAGTTCGTTTGTGTTTTACCAAGCATACTGGGTATTCCCTGGTGGCTTAGCCGATAAAGCGTCTGCCTACAGTGTGGGAGACCCAAGTTTATTTCCTGGATCGGGAAGATCTCCTGGAGAAGGAAATGGCAACCCACTCCAGTATTCTTGCCTGGAAAATTCCATGGATGGAGGAGCCTGGTAGGCTACAGTCCATGGGGTCTCAAAGAGTCAGACATTTCACTTCACTTCACTTCAGGCATACTGGTAATGTTATATCATAATGATTGCTAACATTTGTTGAGCTCCTGTTCTGTGTCTGGTATTTTATTAAGCCCTTTACATTTATTCTCACTAAATGATCAAAATTTGCCATTCACCAGGATGTCTCTGAAATAATAGCTAACAGCTATTAGGTTTATACTAAGAACCAGGCACTGTTTCAGAGCACTTCATAGAAATTATGAAACCATAGATGAGGAAACCAAGGTTCAGAGAGGTATAGTAACTTTCCCAAGGTTACACAGTGAATATGTTGTGGACTATGGATTTAAACCAAGTGGAACCAGGATTTGAACCAAGGCTGGTGACCCCAGGATCCGTATGTGCACTGTAATACATGTTACCAACCCCTGCTAATAGATATTCATCTTTCCTTTTACACCATGACAAGTATTTCTATAATGAACATCTTTGTATCGATGTGTACATCTCTATATATATCTGTACACATTTTTATGAATATTTCTCTTTGATAATGTAATTTTTGATGTTTGAGAGCCAACTTTTTTGTTAATGATATTGACTTGTGCAAAGAGGTTACAGTCTATCTCTAGAGGGCCTGATGTCTTAAGCATAGCAATATGTCATCTTGATAATGACAAAGAATTCAGTTCTTCTGTTGTTTTGTTCGATTTTTATTTATTTAATACAAGGTCAACCAGTCTTGGATTCTGTTCAGTGGTACTGGCTTCCAGGTGCCAATGGAGTCCATGTTTCAGCTATCAGAGTCATTCAGAGCCTAGGAAAAGAATCCCTGATTATGGAACAATTTGGGGGACTTACTCTATAGGAGTCTAATCTTCAAAGAGGTGACCTACTGAATACTGAAATAATACAGTCCTTTTATAAAGATATCTTATGCTCAGTATCACACCAGAAAGTGCAGTTCCATTTTTCCACTTTCCATTTGAATGGGTTTAGATTTGCCTAAAAAAATGAGTGAATTATATACAAATAAAATTTGGTGTGTGTGAAACTTTGCCTATATTGCTGAGATAACAGCAGAACTGAAAAGCTGAGATGGCTTTTCATCAATAGAGTGATTAATTACTACATCAGAGAGTGCAGAGGCTAATCAATAGTATAATGATTGATTTGTGAATTTCCTGCCTCCCAAGAAGCTTCTTTTTTTCTTCACGTCTCCCTACAGATTCTTATAGGGACTGGGCAGCTAGTTGGCAAAGCAGGTGTCTTTGTGGCTGTCGGATTCCAGATCCATCGGCTGCAGTCCTGAGCATGGGCTTCAGTCCACACTCTCCTGTTGCTTGGCCACAGAGTGCCCTGTGGCAGGGGCTTGTGGGATAGTGTGGATAAATCCAAAATCAAAATATACTCTCTCCACCATAGGAAGGGGCTCTTGAGAGTCCCTTATACTGCAAGGAGATCAAACCAGTCAATCCTAAAAGAAATCAGTCCTGAATATTCACTGGAAGGACTGATGCTGAAGCTCCAATTCTTTGATCACCTGATGTGAAGAACTGATGCACTGGAAAAGACCCTGATGCTGGGAAAGATTCAGGGCAGGAGGAGTAGAAGGGTGGGAAGAAGATGAGATGGATTGCATCAGTGACTCAATGGAAATGAATTTGAGCAGGCTCCAGGAGATAGTGAAGGACAGGGAAGCCTGGCCAGCTGCAGTCCATGGGGTCGCAAAGAGTTGGACACGACTGAGCGACTGAACAACAGTAACCACCGCAGAAAGATGAACTCTGAACACTTCCATAACAGCAGAGTTATATTTTGCACCAAGACAGAAAGATGTAGTGGAATTCTTCACATGCATCATGAGGCTTCAGAGCTCCTCAGTCTTTCCTGAACTCTACTGGGGCAGCTAGGGTCCTTCCAATCTTTGCCCTGAGTGGAGAGAGAAGATGGTAGAGAGGCTTTTCATCTGCGTTTGGAGAGATGCACTCCATTTTTCCTTTTTCTCAGATAATTTAATGATTACCTTGTGATCATCACATGTTTCTACTATTGTCATTGTGAATAGTTGGTGGTCATCTTAACAAAACAAATGATGTTCTTTTTATGTTTTATTTTTGCAGTCAAATTCACCAGTGATCCAGACAAATCTATAAAGATCTGTGCTGGTAACTATGTAAATATGCTCATGCAGTTAGGCTTCTTTAAAAAAAAGGGGGGGCTTGGGTTTCATGCAATAATGAATGTTGAAGTTTCAGATTCAATCAAAAATAAAGATGAAGAGAATTTTATTTTCCATGACAGAGTAACATTCCTTTTAGCACACAACTTAAAGAACCTAAGAGAAAAACCATAATGCTGCGAGTGAGTGAAAGTCACTCAGTCGTGTCCAACTCTTTGCGACCCCATGGACTATACAGTCCATGGAATTCTCCAGGCCAAAATATTAGAGTGGGTAGCCTTTCCTTTTCTCCAGAGGATCCTCCCAACCCAGGAATCGGACCCAGCTCTCCTGCATTGCAGGCAGATTCTTTACCAGCTGAGCCACCAGGGAAGCCCATGATGCTGTAAGGAGGGTGGAAAGGAGAGAGGCAGAATAGTGGTTGGTACCATGGGTTTTATAATGAGGCCTTCTGATTGCAGTCCTGGTTCAGACCTAGAAAAAGTTATTTAAACCCCTGGGCTTCGGTTTCCTTATCTATAAAGTGGGAATAATAATTATAATAGTATCTACTTCATAGGTTGTCATGGGATTGAGTTAACACACGTAAACTCATGTAAAGCATTTAGAATAGTAAGTAACACCATAGAAAGCCCCCAATTCAATAAATGTTAGCTACTATTTTGATTGTTGTCATTATTAAATAATAATTATTAGTTTGTCATTTTCACCGGCTTATTTTTCTTGTAACAAGTCAGGAAAGAGATAAAAGTTTTTAAATACAGTGGTTAAAAATTTGAACAAAAGCTAGTTTCGTGCATGTAAGAGAGGAAACAGAATTTACAGGGTTTGTAGGCTTTTGAATTATGTAGACTGAGAGTTCTCCTCGTTATGTAAGTTCCCACAGCTCATTAGGGAATCAAGACCACAAGAAGCCCCTGTAATGAGTTTAACACTTTCTCACTGGAAATCACAGTTTCTGAGACTGCTGTTTTACCGTGGTACTTTTTTCAAGGTATTGGGCTGAAGAAAAGGGAGACAGCATAGGTTTTTGTTTCGCCGTTAGCCTCTGGGTAAGTTTTATTGGACTCTGCATTCTCTTCCCGTGCGGGGGTGGAAGAAAGTAGATGTCAAGTCTGTCAAGAGGGTCGGATTCTGTTCAGGTGGATCTGGGACAAAGACATTGCTCTGATTGGGTAGAGGAGCTCCTGAAATCCCTCGGTTCTAAGAGTCGGATACTTGTGAAAATGATAGTAAACTGTTCTGGCAGGCCAGTAACGATTCTATAAGCAAGAAGATACATGCTGTGTGTGCAAAGAGAAAAACATGTTAAAATCTCCTTTGTTTCTAATATATATCTTATATATTCTTTTTTCCCTCGGCCTTATGGAGGCATATATAATTGACTCTTGTTATAGTTCTTCATGTTATTCTGCTGTATAAAAATTTTCTTTCAGGAACCTGAATTCCAAGGAAGCAAGGATTTTAGTTTTAATACTTCTCTTTATTTAAAAGATGTGTTTTTTTTTTTTTTGATACTAAGGTCCTTGGTACGGGCATTACAGGATCTGAAACAATTAAATTGTTATTTGCCTTCCTTTTTGTGGGCATGTAAGATAGAGCAAATGCAGCCAGATAATCTAGATGTGGGTTCTTGACAATATTGCAAACACAGATTTAAGACTGAATGATCAGGTGAGTGTCTTTATGTGAAGACCTCACCTGAGAGAATCCTTAGTGGAAATAGTAATAGCAGCTTTTTTTTTTTTTTTTTCACAATCACTTTGGATTGTAGGAGGCCCTGTGATGAATATTTATAAGTCAAATTCAGAGAAAGTCATTGTTTACATTAAAGATACTTCCCTTTTTACCCTTTCTTCTCCAATATCTCATTTTGGAAGAAATCGAAAGACAGCTTATAAGCGGTGGGGAGAATGTGTGTGCTCGCGTGCATGTCTCTGCTCAATCGCTTCAGGCTGTGCAACTCTTTGTGACCCCATGGACTCTAGCCCGCCAGGCTCCTCTGTCCCTGGGATTTCCCAGGCAAGAATACTGGAGTGGGTTGCCGTTTCCTCCTCCAGGGGATCTTCCTTACCCAGAGATCATACCTGAGTCTCTGGTGTCTCCTGCATTGGCAGGCAGGTTCTTTACCACTAGTGCCACCTGGGAAGCCCTGGAGAGAATACAGAACAGAGTATTTCAGCCTTGACACTGTTGACATTTCACGTTCTTGGTTGTGGGGCTGTCCCGTGCATTGTAGGAGGATTAGCAGCATTCCTGGCTTCAACTTACTAGAAGTGTATCACACTCCCCCTCCCCAGGTAACAACAAACTAAAGTATCCGCACATTGCCAAATGTCCCCTTTGGGGCAAAGTTATCCCTGATTGAGAACCAGTGGTGTAGAGAATAACAGAAATGCCCCAAATGCCCCAGAAAACAAGTGGAACTCAGAGGCAGTAAAAAAGCGACAAACAGTTCAGATTTTCTTAATCAACAAAGTAAAGTTCTTGTTAAGAAAATAAAAGAAATTAAGAACCAAGGAAGACATCAGGAAATTATTTGCAACACTGAAACCAAAGAATTAATACCTTTACCATACAAAGATCATAAGCTAATCAATATAAAATTGACATAGATCCATTTAGACAAATAAACAAAACACATGAAACCATTTTCATACAGAAAATATACTAGCAAACATGACATTCAAACTCATTTGAATTTTGACATTCAAACTCATATATAAAGCTAGTAATATATCATGTTCTCGCTATTTCCCTGTGGTTCAGTAGCAAAAGTTATTAGATGAAGCAGAGCAAATTAGGAACCTTGGTTAGGAAAGGGTCCCGGGATAGAGGAAAGCCACAGTGGCCCAGAGAGGAGTGTCAGAACTCAGGTGAAGTGAGGAGAACATTCCCAAGTCCACATCCAAGCAGGACCAGGGGACAGTGACAGACATGACTTCTTGTTTTAGAAGGGGAGGAAATTAGAATGAACTCTGATAATAACAATAGACTGGTTAAAAATTGGGAAAGGAATGTGTCAATGCTGCATATTGTCACCCTCCTTATTTAACTTACACGCAGAGTACATCATGCAAAATGCCTGGCTAGATGAATCACAAGCTAGAATCAAGATTGCCGGGAGAAATATCAATAAGCTCAGATATGCAGATGATACCACTCTAATGGCAGAAAGTGAAGAGGAGCCAAAGAGCCTCTTGATGAGGGTGAAAGAGGAGAGTGAAAAAACTGGCTTAAAACTCAACATTCAGAAAAACTAAGATTATGACATCTGGTCCCATCACTTCATGGCAAATAAATGGGGGAAAAAGTGGCAGATTTTATTTTCTTGGGCTCCAGAATCACTGTGGATGGTGACTGCAGCCATGAAATTAAAAGACACTTGTTCCTTAGAAGGAAAGCTATGACAAACCTAGACAGTGTATTAAAAAGCAGTTATATCACTTTGCCTACCAAGATCCATATAGTCAAAGCTATGGTTTTTCCAGTAGTCATGTACAGATGTGAGAGTTGGACCATAAAGAAGTCTGAGTGCCAAGGAAGTGATGCTTTTCGAACTGTGGTGCTAGAGAAGACTCTTGGATAGCAGGGAGATCAAACCAGCCAACCCTAAAGGAAATCAACCCTGAATATTCATTGAAAGGACATTGCTGAAGCTCCAATATTTTGGCCACTTGGTGCAAAGTGCTGATTCATTGGAAAAGACCCTGATGCTGGGAAAGATTGAAGGCCAAAGGAGAGGGAGGCTGCAAAGGATGAGAGGTTTAGATTGTATCACCAACTCAATGGACGTGAATTTGAACAAACTCTGAGAGACAGTGGAGGACAGAAGAGCCCATATAGTCCATGGGGTTGCAAAGAGTCAGACATGACTTAGTGATGGAACAACAACTGTTCACTGAAGGTGTTGGTGTGAACTGATGGTATTCAGCAGAGAGAGTTGTAGAAACAGACACGGATGCAAATTTTAGTGTCATTCATATAGATATTTCCTAGCTCTGTCCTCCGAGAGGGTCTGAGAGCAGTGCTTCATGGTGCACACCTAGTCTGAGACCTTGGCTTCTAAATACTATCTCCACTTTAAAGTATTCCTTGGACAAAGGGCTGATTTTAGGGCTGGGACAGAGAAGTAGAAGATGAGCCTGGAATGTCTTACTGTTCCATAAAGCAGGGGTTCCCAAACTCTGGGATCGGATGCCTGATGATCTGAGGTGGAATAAAGTGCACAATAAATGTAATGTACTTGAATCATCCCCAAACCATCCCCGCCCCCCATGGAAAAGTTGTCTTCCATGAAAATGCTCTCTGGTGCCAAAAGAGTTGGGGATCACTGCCATAAAGTAAGGAAGTATTAGAGTTGGGGGCCACTGCATAAAGTAAGGAAGTGTTCAAAGAAGGTAGGGAATAGGTCAAAAGGACACAGGAGCAAGCTTTAAGCAGCTCTCACTAGGCAAACCTGGGTCATTTTGAGCATAAAAATAGTGATAGTAATAGATTATAATCTGTTGATTAAAATAGGAATTCATGATCCTCTACTGAGCTAAATAAAATCAGTGCTTAAAGTCTATATTTGAAGAGAAATGAGGTATTTGTGAAGTCTCAAAGTAACTTCCATACCCTCAAATACTTATTAATTACGAATGAAGATGAGTGACTTCACAGTGGAGAAGCCTGGCAGATACCACCTTAGCCAAGTGATCAAAGTTAATAGCCTCAGTAGTAGGACTGATTGAAATTAGGTACCACCTGATAGGCTACAATGAGAACGCAGCATTGTTACTGTGATAGTCTAGCCAAAGATGCAAAAATTGAATCTAATCACAAAGAAACATCAAGCAAACCCAGATTGAGGGACATTCTACAATATAACTGGACTCTAATCTTCAAACATGTCAGTGTCAGGAAAGATAAGGAAATGGATGCTTTGAACTGGATCCTTTTACCTTAGAAGTCATTACAAAATGATTGGCGAACCTGAAATAGAGTCTAAGGATTAGATGGCAGTGATACGCCAGGGTTAATTTCCTGATTTTCACGGTTCTATTGTAGGACAGTATTGTATAGGAAATACACAATTTGATGGGAGTGGGGCAGCTACCTCTCAGATGGCCCAGAAGAAATATACTGTCCTGTTTTTTCAACTTAAGTTTAATATTCTTTTGAAATAAAAAATAACAAAATTAAAAATGGCAGTGCTGATACCTTGCTGATATAACCCTTTGGATAGCAAATTAACAATATGTATCAAAAGCTTTGAATGTACCTATCCTGAGGTGTTTGTATTATAGTGTTAAGTGAGAAAGTTCTATTAATAAGCTCTACCTACAGTGACTTCTTTACCATGTACAAAACATCCTTAACAGACTGGAAAACCCCCACCCCCATTATTCTTGGTGTTAGCCCTTCAAGGCAGCTCTGAATGGCCCTATGTTGGCTAACCTTTTTTCCCATAATTTTTTTCAGTATATGTTTTAATTTCCATTAAGGTAGCTCTGTTTCCACGTATTCTTTTTTCTTTTACCTTAGCCAGCTCACTGCACCCACCACCATCTCTGGTTCTTCTCAGCCTGCCTCTGTCCCACCTGACCCTTGCAGCTCCCTGAGGACAGAATTTCTTTTCTGTGTTGGAACATTTTCAGACATGTGCTTATATTCTGTAACTTTACTGTTCTCTTTCCTTCGAACTGTAGAGACCCGGGTTAATGCTTTTCTCTTTCTAATCTGCATCTGCTGGTAGACAGACAGGATTGCCCAGTCATGAGCTTCACTAGGTGCCAGTTAGAAGTCTGAACACTCATTCACCAGCGCTGTCCTCAAAGGAAGCTCCTTTCGTATTGTTGAGTAAGGAATCTTCTCTCATCTGTAGCTGATAGTACTGCGGCTAGATGCCGTGCAGTCTCATGGGTATTTTAATGGGAAATCAAAAGAAGATATCTTCTGAAGTCCAGAAGGCCTCAAATGAACTTTAACTAAACATCTACTATAAATAAAGAATCCTTGTAACATATTCACAATAGCCTTACAAAGGATTTGTTACATTATCATTGAATACTGGGAAGTGGGGTTTAAAGAGGTTAATAAAGTGCCTGGTTAATCAGCTGGTATGTAGTAGAGTCAGGAATAAGCCCACACCTCTTGCTTCAGAGTTCATGCTATTTCATGAAACCCCAGTTCCTCCAGAAATCACGAATGAAGTGTTAAATCTGATCACTAGGAAATCACATGGCCTTAGCTTCACAGTTTGTTGCTTAGGACACGTACTTTAGGACAAAATTGCTGATGAAAGCCGAATTTCTATGATGCTTTTGAATTCTAGGAGATATATTTTGACTTTTTCCCTCCATTCTTCTCTCATTTTTGTATTTACAGATAATATTAATAAGATAGTGTAAACTGTACACCAAGAGGCTCCTCAGGCAGAAGTTTTAGGCTCTCTGTTCTCCAAGTGTGGGCACTGAATACTACATGACCGTTGAGACAGTGCAAGAAAAGCCCGTTATCCCTTTGTAGTGCAGCCTATGATTTTCCATGTAATTTTCCTCTTACCTACTCATCCACTTTTACAAAAATACATTTTTTAGTACTTCTGCAGCTCAGCATTCTGAACAATCTCATACCTGGCACGTCCCTTTAGGCTCATGACTTGCCCATCCGTCATCTTGATCTCAGCCTTGCTGCAATGGCAAGATTTCCATTGTTAAATTGTCCTAGTAATAATAAAAAAAAGCAACCCCCAAACTCAAAATTAAATAAATTTAATATATCAAGCCAGTAACTATTACATTGTAGTCTAGAAATCATATGGTAACTGCTGTTACATAATAAAACTGTGCGTGTGAATTTAAAAAAAAATGAGCATGTGAATAAAAAAACAAGCCGTAGGTGTTGAATGAGAGATTCTTGGCATGGCAATTTTCGCATATTTAAAGGAGACACAAAACAACCTATGAAATGTAATCTGTCTTCTTGGCACTTTCCAGAACAGTCCTGAGTTCTGTGATTTCCTCGTGGAAATGCAATTTCTATCCCTATTTATTCCTTCCAAATATTAAGCATGCTCTTTTTGCAGAAGTGCTTATGACTTCGTGGGTGACACGTGCTTATGAAAAATGGACAGTAGAGTGTTGTTTCTTGATGTGAATTAATTAACAGACTTCTCAGGTCCTAGATTTCTCAATCATTTGCCTAGAATGTGCCCCACACCTTGTGGCGCTTCTCTTATGGAAGTGTCAGGGGTGGGAGGGGATATACACGTCTACGGAAATTGAAAACCAGAACAAACGTGATGGGACTCTCTTTCCCTTCTGCCTCTTCCCTGCGGTGGTGTGTCCTTGAGGGAATTTATGCCCGTGTGTAGATGACTGTGCAGGAAGGGGTGAGGATGGTAGGTGGTGATTGGTAAAACTGCAGTCAAACAAATCCCAACATTTCCCTGCTCGTGTTTGCATTTGAACATATGTACATGCTATCGGTAGAGGTGACTGTGAAAACTGTTGATGCCTCCTGGAAGGTGAAATCGCAAACTGCAAAGGTTTCTTGCCAGGGAAAATGTAGCTCTGGCGGTGCCACCTGTTGTTTAAACCAGAGAACAGCTTCAGGTTCTGTTGCACAAATATGGAAGCCACTGCTAGGAGAGAACACCAGGGAGCTTTTCTCTTGTCTCTTCACAGGGAAACTCCAGTGCCTCATTTACAGTCTCATCCATTCGTTATAGAGTAGGCTAGCAAATGCGGGTTTTCACAGTGTATGGGAAGGCGATTTGCATTGAAAATGTACATTGGTCCTTGTTTGCATTGTGATTTTCAATGCTTTCTTCCACACTGGGAAGCTTAAGGCTCTCCCTTTTGGTGCTTTATTTCCCTCAAGAAAGCAAAAGAGGAGTTTATCTTCCTTACAGCTGCTAAGGATGGATGAAAAAATAAGAAAGTGCTCTTGACTAGTGTTACATCCAGCAAGCAGCTCACCCACAGTTCATGGTGGCCCGTGCTGGTTGCTTTTACTGCTCTCCATACATGCGTTCCACCTGATGTGAAGAGCCAAGTCATTGGAAAGACCTGATGCTGGGAAAGGTTGAAGGCAAAAGAAGAGGGTGACAGAGGGTGAGATGGTTGGATGGCATGACCAACTCAATGGACATGAGTTTGGGCAAACTGGGAGAGAGTGAAGGACAGGGAAGCCTGGTGTGCTGCAGTCCATGGGGTTGCAAAGAGTCGGACAAGACTTAGTGACGAACAGTAACAACAGTGTGTGGGCTTATTTTCATATCAGATGACTTGTTCTGCCCCCGGGGCGTTTGCCCTTCTGTGGGGAAAATAGTTTCCTTCCTGGAGGTATTGAGTGCCGGTGTTAAGTGTGTGTAGTGGAACAAATGTGAACTTAGTAGGAGTTTCTGACAGATGGTGTCTGATCATGTCGGTTTCAAGCCATTTTGATTGCTAGAGATCAACACCCACTGTACAGATTTACCATGGTTTAATGCAAAGGCTTTCACAGAGTTAAAGAACTTTACCTGTTGAGAAACAGGTAGCTCGGTCAGAAGGCAATGCAAGGTCAGGTGAAGGACATCACCTTGTTGGATTCCAGTCTCTGAAACTGTTCCTGGTTTTTAGACCATTTCTCAACATTCTAAATTCTAAGCAGCTTACACTGGAGCCCTGGGGAGTGGGGATTCCCACCCACAGCATTCACAGTGGCCTAAGTGGGTTTCTAAATCCTCCCCCTTCCTCGTATTCCTTTTCTAAATTTCTCAGACACAGGTGCCAGACATGTATTGCTGACTTTCTGACCCTGCTAAACCACTAGCAATAAACTCTAAGTTGTCTTACTGAGGACTGACACAATCAGTGGTGTCCATGTTGACCTTTAAATTCAAGAAAGCCAAAGCTCAGACAGAGTATTAAAAAAAAGAAAAGAAAAGAAACAGTAATAGATGGGAGGCAGAAGATATTTAAAGGCTATTTCTTAACATTGGAGGCAAGTTTGTAAGTTCTTAGGGCCTTGATTTCCTTATTTGTAAAATGGGAAATTCAGGTCAGATTGGATGAGATTTTTGAAGTCTCTTGTACTTTCATGTATTTGGAATTAATCTTATAATATGGCATTGGATATATAAATATAAAATCCTGTTTAAAAATGTAGATTTCCAGTCCAATTGCAATACTAGGCTTTCCTTTCCCTGAAACACGTGTGGTGATAGCCCTCTTTCTAGCCTCATGATTCTGGGAGAAGCTTCCGTGTGTTTTCTATGACAGAAACTCTCCAAAGTTTTCATAGAAGACTCATAAATAAATGAGGATAAGCATAGTTTTCCTTGGGGAAATACCATCTTCCCTTAACCCTTTCCAGCCTATTATTTTTGATCTTCAATAAATTTAAATAGGTGACACAAATTTTATAGCCATAAAGAGCACATCACAGTGAATATCTGATGCCTTAAAACAGCTATGTTTTGGCAGGTATTTTAGACCTCTAATCCTTAAACATGGGTAAGAATTTCCTCTAATCTAAGAAATATTTTATGATGAATATTTAAAGATGAAGAAACCCTCTTCCCCATCTCCTGTTCTTTTTCCTATTTGGATTTTCTTTGTCGTGACTATTCATTCTATGAATCAGCGAAGGTAATTTGTTTAACTGCTTGCCAAAAGTATACTCAGATTTCTCCTGCAAGAACTCATTTTTAGGCAAACCAAAATAGTAGCAAATGAAGAAAACAAGGAGTTTTTTAAACTATGCTTACTCTGGGTACATGTTGATCTGATTACTTGCTTTGTTGGATGTTTCTTTCAAGGACAGAAGCTGGGCACAGCTGTCACTAGTGAGTGTTTCATGCCCAAACTTAGGTCCTTACTTTCTGTATGGAAAAGATTCATCTCTGGTGTGAGGTCTGGTAGTCAACTAGTATAAAAGTAGAGGTCAGTTTTTAAAAGTCCATTTTTAATCATTTCGTACATTTTGACTACAACCAAATTGTTGCTCCAAAGAGAAACTATGATTCTAAATTCTATTTCCCATCAGAAATTCGGAAAAGGTGGAGAAGCATGTTCTAATACCCACAAATACCATTCCCAATGTCATTTAAAAAAGCATCATTATTATTATTTCAAGTTCTTATGGACATATGTTTGAGCAAACTCAGGGCAATGGTGAAGGACAGAGAAGCCTGACGTGCTGCAGAGCATGGGCCTGCAGAGTCGGATACAACTTAGCGACTGAACGACAACATTCTTATTGAGGATAGTACTAAAATTCATAATATACACAGCCTAATATGAAACAATAGCACCTCCCAACAGCTTCTTCCTTTTCATTCTAGTTATTCTCCGTGGGGTCACAACAGTATTCCAAAGGGTTTTTGTTTCTCATTTTTAATGAAAAAGAAAACGTGCTTATGGTCTTTTCTTTTTTTAATGATGAGACCTGATCAGAAAGGTTGAGACTTGTCTGAAGACTCCTGCTATCTTCAGTATTAGAAATAGATGGTCTAACTTGGAATCTGATGTTCTTGCATGCGTGCGTGCCTGCTAAGTCACTTCAGCCATGTCAGACTCTTTGTGACCCTTCGGACTGTAGCCCACCAGGCTGCTCTATCTGTGGGATTCTCCAGGCAAGAATACTGGAGTGGGTTGCCTTGTCCTCTTCCAGGGGATCTTCCTGATGCAGGGATCGATCCCACTTCTTTTATGTCTCTTACATCGGCAGATGAATTCTTTACCACTAGATCCACCTGGGAAGACCATATTATACGTACAAGCCCATGTTATTTTCTCCTTTGATACCCTTTCACGCATATGTGTGTCTACACATATACATGTGGCAGAGTCATTCAGTGCAGTCAGTTCAGTCGCTCAGTCATGTCCGACTCTCTGCAACCCCATGAACTGAAGCACGCCAGGCCTCCCTGCCCATCACCAACTCCCGGAGTTCACTCAGACTCACGCCTATCCAGTCAGTGATGCCATCCAGCCATCTCATCCTCTATCGTCCCCTTCTCCTCCTGCCCCCAATCCCTCCCAGCATCAGTCTTTTCCAATGAGTCAACTCTTCGCATGAGGTGGCCAAAGTACTGGAGTTTCAGCTTTAGCATCAGTCCTTCCAATGAACACCTAGGACTGATCTCCTTCAGAATGGACTGGTTGGATCTCCTTGCAGTCCAAGGGACTCTCAAGAGTCTTCTCCAACACCACAGTTCAAAAGCATCATTTCTTTGGCGCTCAGCCTTCTTCACAGTCCAACTCTCACATCCATACATGACCACTGGAAAAACCATAGCCTTGACTAGACGGACCTTTGTTGGCAAAGTAATGTCTCTGCTTTTCAATATGCTATCGAAGTTAAGGGTCCAGTTAAAAACATATATTCATAAATGTTTCCATGACTTCAAAAAGTGTGAAAACTCCTAGTTTAGATGAGATGACGAGAATACATTGAAGTTAGGATTGTAGAATCTTCCCACAGATGGAAAAGACACTTAAGAGAAGGTTCATTAAGTCCTCTAGCTTCAGGCTCTTCTGTCCCCAAAACCACCTGGACGAACCACCACTAAACTTTCTGTATGTTAGTAGGGTGTTCCCCCATTACAGGGGTCCACAGAGCCTTTCTGACTTGACTGCCACAGTCTGGGCAGGTATTGTGACAGACACTGCAGTACGTGCTTTGCGTATAATATCTCAGTGCAACACCAAGTTACACACGCTTAGAGATATTTTGTTTGTTTTGACACTGTTTTATAGAGTTAACGTTTATTGAGTGTAGACTGTGTTAGGGGTTGGGCGTTTCACGGCAACCCTAGTTTCCTTAGTTTTTTGCTAAGAAGAAACTGAGACTAAACGACTTGGCCAAAGTCGCGTTGCCAGCAAGTGCCTTGGCTGGTACTTGAACCTGCGTCTGTCTGACTCCAGACTCTAGTAAGCTCTCTGCCCCTGTGGTCTGCCATTATCTCACCTGGAAAAGGTGAGAAAAGGTGCTGCAGTGTCTCAGTGGATTTGCCCACACTCTGCAAGCCTGAACACACTCGATCCTGTGGTTTAATGTCTTCACAGGGATGCTGAGGGCAAAGGAGGGGCTCTTGTTTTCAAAACAAATGACTTTGGCATTCATGAGGAAAGGACGCCTAGGAAATTGCCAGCTCCTCGCCCATGTGTTGACGCTGCTGCTTTGCTTCCCTGGCTTGTGGCTTCTCATTAAACCGCTCCCTCCCCGTGTTGCTGGAGAAAGGAAAACTTCAGAGATGCAGCTACTCCCAAAGCACTGTTGCTACTCTTCTAGCATTGACTTTTCAAGATCTGAAAAATAGTGGTGGCATTCATACCGCCCTCGCTCCCAGCAGGATCTCAGCCCAGCTGACTTCCAAGCACAGAAATGTTAATGGACCCAGGGAGCCGGGTAGGGAGGGCTGCCTCCTTCCCAGAAATTCAGGCTAAGCCGGTTGTCAGCCCAGAGGAGCGCCCACCTTTATTTCTTATTTATGTGGAGTTGGAGAATATGGAAAGGGCCCCGAGACTTCACAGAGGCGAGCAGGGGCTCGTGTGTTCCCTGCACAGGCTCCAGGCATGTGATAAGGGCCTGATTGCCGCTGTGTCTCCAGGGTCACTGAGACCAGCCACTGATCATAGCCTGTGGCGCTTCACTACTGTCAAGAGTTTAGAGGCCCTGAGTTGTTGTTGTTGTTGTTGTTGTTGTTTTTTTACCCTCCTCTCTTGCCTTATTTACAAATAAGAACAGGCAAGAGAAGGGAAGGGACTTCATTACTATCACAGAATCACAGAACCAGTGGTCCCCCTCCAGACAACCCACATCTGGGAACAGCACTCGTTTGTTGACATTGCTTTGTTGTAAATGTCTTGGTTGTGTGGACAAGGGCCATGACTTGCAGTGTTTTTGTTTTGGTATAAGATCACCCCCTTGATATTGGTAATAGCTTTAAAAAAAAAAAAAGTTGTTTATTTGGCTGCACTGGGTCTTTGTTGTGTTGTATGGGCTCTTTAGTTGCAGCACACAAACTCTTAGTTGTGGCTTGTGGGATCTAGCTTCCTCACCAGGGACTGAACTGAGGACTCCTGCACTGGGGATGCAGAGTCTTCCCTGGACCACCAGGGAAGTCCCAATAGTTTGTTAATTGACTTATTGCTGTCATTTCTCACAATGTCAGTTTCGTTCTCTTCTAATGAATTTCATCTTGTTTCTCACTCCCAAGTACAAATTGCCCTGGAGTGTATTTCTTGTCTTACCCTTCTGCCTTTTCTTCCATTATTTAAATATACATATATTTATATATTGTGATACTTTACATGAGACGCTCTGAACAGATTTTTAAGTGAACAATACTGTATTCTTATCTAGAGGCACAGTGTTGCACAGATCTCTAAAACGTGTTCATTTTCCATAACTGAAACTTTATATCCATTGATTAGCTGTTCTCTCTTTTCGCTTCCCCCAGTCTCTGCCATTCTGTTTTTTGCTTTGACATGTTTGCCTATTTTAGATAGCTCATATTAGTGGAATCCTGCAGAATTTGTGCTTCTGTGAACAACTTGTTTTACTTAGCATAATGTCTTCGAGTTTCATTCATGTTGTCACATACTGCAAGATCGCCTTCTTTTTCAAGACTGCGTAATATTCCATTGCAGAACCATACCACATTTAAAAAATACATTCGTCCTTCAATGGGCATTTAGACCGTCTCCACATCTAAGCAACTGTAAATGATGCCACACTGGACACAGGGTTAATAGCTCTTTGAGATCCAGATTTGAATCTTCCATTCTTTCCTTATCTCCTTTTCTGCTCCTAGCTCTCCATCTCTCCCTCTATAGAATGAACATCCAAAGTCTTAGAATCATGGATCTGTTTTATTAAGGAGCCTCAAATTCCAAGGGCATTTACTTATTTCTTCAGGCATTTATTGCTATCAGTTGTTCTGTGTTTAATCTCCTTCCTGTACTTCTTTTGAACCTTAATGAGATATCCAGCAACTGTCTTGGTTTCCCTTTAGTTATTAAAATTAGCCCAGTTCATCTGATTTTAATTTTAACTTTACATCTTATTCAAATATCTTTCTTCCCATCACAGGTTAGACTTAAAACTCAGGGAGCTTAGAGGAGAGGATGTTGGGAGCCTCTCCTTCCCCTCCTTCCCATCTCCTCCTGTGATAACTTCAGCACATATGCCCTGGCGGGCCAATCGGAGGATGAAAGTGAAAGTGTTAGTCACTCAGTCACGTCCGACTCTGTGACCCCATGGACTGTAGCCCACCAGGCTCCTCCGTCCATGGGATTCTCCAGGCAAGAATGCTGGAGTGGGTAGCCATACCCTTCTCCAGGGGATCTTCTAGACTCAGGGATCGAACCCAGGTCTCCCACATTGCAGGCAGATTATTTACCATTTGAGCGACCCAAGAAGCCCATCAGTCAGAGGATAGTTCAAGACAAAAATTTCTGTTTTCTTTTGAGGGGAACATGCTGGTCGTCCCTACTGCTCTAGAACACCCTCTGCGGCAAGTATCCAAATACTGAACTCTTGCAGCATGCCTCTGTGGGTAATTTGGAGGGCCCCATGCCCCTGTCTTCCTCCCACCATTGTGGAGGTGCTGGACGTGGAAGCCTTGGTTCTAGATCTGTTGGCCACCTCTGGGACTAGGCGTCAGCATGATGGCTCAAGCTCAGCTGCATTGCGTGGTATCCACCTGTCCCAGAGGACACACATGTATTTGTGGCAAAAGAATTGACAGCATATAGGCTATGCCGCTGCCTTCTTGTGAGCGCTCCCATTCTCATATGCCCTTCTCAGGTAGGGAGAGGTGAGAGCAGGAAGTCAGCTGCTCAAGTAGGCACCTAACCAGGGGACTGACACCAGACTCATTCCTTTTTAAATTTTTAATTGAAGTAGAGTTGATTTACAACATTGTATTTTTTTCTGCTGTATGACAATGTGGCTCAGTTATACACATATGGACATTATTTTATTATATTCTTTTTCATTATGGTTTACTCCAGAATATTGAATATAGTTCCCCATGCAACACAGAAGGGCCATGTTGTTTATCCATTCCATGTATAATAATTTGGGTCTAATAACTCCAAACTCCCAGTCCACCCCTCCCCCACTGCCCCTTGGCAACCACAAGTCTGTTGTCTATAAGACTCTCTTCCGGATCCCCTGGAGGAGGGCATGGCAACCCACTCCAGTATTCTTGCCTGGAGAATTCCCATGGATAGAGGAACTTGGTGGACTCCAAGTCCATAGGGTCACAAAGAGTTGGACGCGACTGAAGTGACTTAGCACGTATGCACACTTATCAATACTCAAGAGCATTCCCTTCTGGAAGGGAAAGCACCCTCTCCCATCCCCTATAGAACCACGTTTCATTCTGAAAACAAGGCCAAAGATAAACTCGCCTTTTTTTCAGACTCTGCAGTCGGGAAGGACGAGTGTGGTCATGGAGAGTTGGTAGCAGAGTCCTGCCCTGATGGGGAGGATGTATGGTACCAGCTGTTGGCCGTTTCTCTGACAGTCTCTTTAGACTATGGGGAATTTAGCATCTTGTCCTCAGCTTTGGGCTTTGGTTTCAGTTCTGGACCAGTAGGGGAAGGCTCTCTCAGCCGTTAACTGGGGTAGCAGGAAGGAGGCGGGGAAGGGAAAGACCCAGCGTTTTTTTTGCCTGGAGGAAAATAACCAGGAAAGAGTAATCCGACTCTCGCCCTCCCCCACTCTTCTCAGACTCTGGCTGCTCCTGTTCTTGAGTTTCATGGTGTGCATTGCTGTTATGTTCTAGAGGTTGCAGAGTCCTTTGTCTTGTGTGTTGTCATGTCACCAGTAGCCCTGCTGTGTGTTGTGTTCATGATGTTAGTTGATACAGTAGTGGGGTCCATGTGGAGGGCTTCCACATAGCGAGCTCGCTACACTGTGCTCCACCTGCGTTCTGTGTGGGCAGGAAAGACAGGTGTTTGGTGGTGCGAGACAGGGCAGTGTGCCATACCTGTTGCCTTTACCTACTGATCTGAATTCAGCTTGCTTCTGATTTGTTTTAAAGATATTATGGAAACAGACCTCATTGATTTACTAAGGTCAGACAGCTAGTCAGTTGATAAGCCAGGGTTTAAATCCATTTCCACGTGTAGTCTTCAGTCCCCCACATATGATCACTTTGCTGCTGTAAGCATTTGCTTTGCTGCTGTGGCAAAGATTTATGGTTTATAGTTTGTCTGCTGAGTCTCAGGACAATGGGGATCTCTTAGGCTTGCCTTAACCTCATTGGTGAATGACTGAAAAGATAGGAAGAGCCCTCGTTTGTGAAGTCTTTCTTTGCTCACATTCTTAATAGGACCCTCCTCCCTTTAAATGTTTTCACTGTTACTCCATTTGTTTATATCTGATAACATCTGTCATCACATGGGTCTCCCCAGGCAACAGTGTCTAGTGGCTCCCCATTTTATGTTGTTGTTGTTCAGTAACTAAGTTGTGTCTGACTCTTTGTGACCCCATGGACTGAAGCATGCCAGGCTTCCCTGTCTTTCACCATCTCCCGGAGTTTGCTCCAGCTCATGTCTGTTGAGTCAGTGATGCCATGCAACCATCTCATCCCCTGTCATTCCCTTCTCCTCCTGGGTTGTCCCCAGCTCAACTCTATGGCTCACCATACTGTAGTTCTAAACCCCACATAATGCTTTGTGTGCACATGTATTCTTGGCCTCCCAAGATAGAGACTCCTACATGGGGAAGCTGGATGAATGCCTGGAAAGGTTATTTTGTTTAAATTCTTTCCTTGAAGTTCCTTTGGTAAGGGAGCCAGACTGGAAATCATACCAGAACAGTTGTGTTTCATAGTTACAGTGTAATCGGGAAACTGTAATTCATGGCCATTAAATTGCTTCCTTTGAAGTGTAAGCAAAACCAGAACAACTTTTATGGCTCTTTAACCGATAGGATTGTAGTGCACATGAATTAAAGTCAAGTGTGTTATGAACTCTCCCAGGTACCTTGCCTGGCAGAATTCCATTTTCACCCTAGTGCTCATTACTAGGTTGACTCTCAGTTGAAAACTGGAGGGCGGGTATCAGGATCCTGGAAGGGCTTTTCTTCTCTCTCATTTTTGTGCTTTTATCAAACAAGACAGAGGACACTTACTGTGGATACTTGACTGAAAATGAAAATTGTTCTTTTTCTTTGGGTCTCTTCAGAAAGGGCAGCTGAAAAAAATTAGTATATACTTAGTGCTTTCTAAATGTCAGCACTGTGCTGGCCATTTACATGCTTGTTTTTTACTGAAGCCTCACAACAATCCAGTGAAGTGGATGTTAGCATTCCCATTTCACAGATAGGAATGATACAGACTTGTGAAATTGAATAAGCTCTGGAGGAGATCGGAGATGGCTGGATGGCATCACCGACTCATGGACATGAGTTTGAGTGAACTCCGGGAGTTGGTGATGGACAGGGAGGCCTGGCATGCTGCAGTTCACGGGGTCGCAAAGAATCGGATACGCCTGAGCGACTGAACTGAACTGAAGGTCACTCAGTAAGTGGTGGGGTCTGAATTCTGGCTGAGATCTGAACCAAAGTGTGTGCTTTGCCCTCATCCTATGTTGCCTCCCAGAACTCATGCCTGTTGCCACAGAAAAATCTATAGTACTTCTGGAGCCCTATATCCTGGGTCCTAATATGACTAGTATAATCAGTTGTGCAATGAATCACTGAGATTTACACTATTGTAACTTTTCAAGGGAATTTCATGGGAAAACCATAGAGAGAGAAAGAAAAGCAATAAAATTGTATGTTAGTATTTAATGATTATATATGAAATATTTATATTATAAACATGTTTCATGACATCTATATCTGATTTTAAGAGAAGAGATGCTGAAAATAGATATTGTTAGAAAAAATATCAAATTTTTTTCATTAAAAAATTCATTGAGAGCTGAGTTAATTTTAAAAGAGGGGGGATCTTTCAGAATGTGGAATATCAAGTTATGTTTCACTTGTTCTAAGAGGAGGTAACCTGTCAGACATAAAAAAAAAAAATTTGAACTTAAGTTGTGTGTATTTCTTAGTAATAGATTTTGTCATTTTTATTTATTGCTTGGAATATTTTCAATATGGACTTCAATTCAGTTCATTTCAGTCGCTCAGTCGTGTCCGACTCTTTGCAACCCCATGAATTGCAGCATGACAGGCCTCCGTGTCCATCACCAATTCCTGGAGTTCACTCAAACTCATGTCCATCAAGTTGGTGATGCCATCCAGCCATGTCATCCTCTGTCATCCCCTTCTCCTCCTTCCCCCAATCCCCCCCAGCATCAGAGTCTTTTCCAATGAGTCAACTCTTCCCATGAGGTGACCACAGTACTGGAGTTTCAGCTTTAGCATCAGTCCTTCCGAAGAACACCCAGGACTGATCTCCTTTAGAATGGACTCGTTGGATCTCCTTGCAGTCCATGGGACTTTCAAGAGTCTTCTCCAACACCACAATTCAAAAGCATCAATTCTTTGGCCCTCAGCTTTCTTCACAGTCCAACTCTCACATCCATACATGACCACTGGAAATATGGACTTAGTCCTAGGCAGTTCTGTTCTCATGGCAGAAAGCAAAGAGGAACTAAAGAGGCTCTTGATGAGGGTAAAAGAGAAGAATGAAAAAACTGGTTTAAAATCCAGCATTCAAAAAACTAAGATCAGGGCATCTAGTCCCATTGCTTCATGGCAGATAGANTGGACTTAGTCCTAGGCAGTTCTGTTCTCATGGCAGAAAGCAAAGAGGAACTAAAGAGGCTCTTGATGAGGGTAAAAGAGAAGAATGAAAAAACTGGTTTAAAATCCAGCATTCAAAAAACTAAGATCAGGGCATCTAGTCCCATTGCTTCATGGCAGATAGATGGGAAAAAAATGGAAGCAGTGATGGATTTTATTTTCTTGGACTCCAGAATCACTGTGGATGGTGACTGCAGCCACAAAATTAAAAGATGCTTGCTCTTCAGAAGAAAAGCTATGAGAAACCCAGACAGCATATTAAAATGCAGAGACATCACTTTGCCAACAAAGGCCTGTATAGTCAAAGCTGTGGTTTTTCCAGTAGTCATGTATGGATGTGAGACCTGGACCGTAAAGAAGGCTGAGCACTGAAGAATTGATGCTTTTTAATTTTGGTGTTGGAGAAGACTCTTGAGAGTCCCTTGGACAGCAAGGAGATCAAACTAGTCATTCCTAAAGGAAACCAACCCTGAATATTCATTGGAAGGACTGATGTTGAAGCTGAAGCTCCAATACTTTGACCACATGATGCGAAGAGCTGACCTGTTGGAAAAGACACTGGTGTTAGGCAAGATTGAGGGCATGGAAAAAAGGGGGCANTCCTAAAGGAAACCAACCCTGAATATTCATTGGAAGGACTGATGTTGAAGCTGAAGCTCCAATACTTTGACCACATGATGCGAAGAGCTGACCTGTTGGAAAAGACACTGGTGTTAGGCAAGATTGAGGGCATGGAAAAAAGGGGGCAACAGAGGATGAGATGGTTGGATGGCATCACTGACTCAATCAGAGGATGAGATGGTTGGATGGCATCATTGATTCAATGCACATGAGTTTGAGTAAACTCCTGGAGACAAGGAAGGACGGGGCCTGGCATGCTGCAGTTCATGGGGTCCCAAAGAGTTGGACATAGGAATTAACAGTAGTAATAGTTCTGATTAGGTCATTATAAGTCCCACCACTCCACTAGATGGCGCTGTGGTAACATGGATATGCCTGATGCCCCACCATGGGTTTGAGAAGCAGGTGAGAACTCTGTTCTGTTAGGATGTTCCAAAGTCCAAGGAAGTCTGGATTAGCGCTCCATTGGTATAATAGAATTTTTTCACATGTCTGACTCTGGTTCCAGTTCTTCTCCATGTCTTCATTTGGTATATCTTTGTCCTTTTACCATTTTTTCCCTCCAGATCTTTAACCTTTCTTCCTCAACCCTGCCCACCAATCCTCTTTACCTATAACCTTAACTCTTTGCTCCCTTACGAGTCATATGCATTTTCTCTTTGAGGGTACATAATGCTCTTACATTGTGTGGTGATAGACTGAGACATTTATGAGCCATGCAGTGGGACCAAGTGCTGAGGCTAGTTTGCTAGGAGACGGTCATCTTGCCCTGCAGACTGGGGTCTTTCCTTACACCTGCATGGACTCCTTGGTGGGCTCAGCTTGCTGCTTCCCCCCTACGATGAATTTGGAAAGTGAAAGTGAAGTCGCTTAGTCATGTCTGACTCTTTGCGACCTCAGACTGTACCCTACCAGGCTCCTCTGTTTATGGAATTTTCCAGGCGATAGTACTGGAGTGGACTGCCATTTCCTTCTCCAGGGGATCTTCCCAACCCAGGGCTTGAACCTGGGTCTCTCGCATTGTAGACAGATGCTTTACTATCTGAGCCACCAAGGAATTTGGTGCTTTCTCAAAAGTGGTAGGNTCCAGGCGATAGTACTGGAGTGGACTGCCATTTCCTTCTCCAGGGGATCTTCCCAACCCAGGGCTTGAACCTGGGTCTCTCGCATTGTAGACAGATGCTTTACTATCTGAGCCACCAAGGAATTTGGTGCTTTCTCAAAAGTGGTAGGTTTGGCTCTAGGAAGTACAATCAGAAGAAAGAAAGGGGCTCTGGCATGGGGTATAGAATATTGGAGGCATACAACTTGCTCTTGATCTTCTTGGGGATCATTCAGAACCAGAACTGACAGGGAGCTGCCAGGGCCTCTGTCTAAAACCCTCATTTTGAAGTGAGGAGAGATCAGGAAGATCCTTATCTCCTGAGTCAGCTGCCAGTTCCAAAGAGGGAGAGCCCTGATGTGCAAGGAAGGAAACCCTCTGTGAGTGCTGTTTACTATAGGGTCTGCAGTTCTGAGGATTACACAAGAGAAGTGACCTCTGTTTGACTATCATTTGTCATTCAAAAGGGGATCATGAGAAATATTTAAACTATTTTCACTTGTCCCTATCAAGTGTTCCTCTTTGCTGTGTGAGAGAATTAATGTTTCTGTCTTCACACCCCAGCTTTGCAAAGCCAGAGATCACCGGGTGGGAAACAGGCATGCTGCTCAGATTGAGAGCTTGGTAAGGCTGGTTGATGTAAAAGCTTCCCCCTTCAAAGTGTGATGAATTCCTCATATCCTTTGGTGTCTAGGATGAAGCTAGATTGTATCTCTTCATAGTACCAAGAGCAAGGAGAAACTTTCAGAACACCTACACCCTCGGAGGTTGAAGATGGGTTGGCAAGAGGAGGAGGTACTTATGGGAATCAAGCTTGTAGGTGGGCAAACATGTTTGGACTTGCCTGGCCTGTTTTCTCTTCAATGTAATTCATCTGTGTTGAAATAAACCTTCCTCACTAGTCAGAAGTCCGTTTTCCCAGATGTTGTTTAATTCACACTAACAAATTACGATGAACAACTTAACAATGTTAAAATTTAATGTTTACTAATTAATATTTAATTAATAATAAAGCAGAATTTATATTTAATAATCATAAAACATAAATGAACAATGTAACAAATTACAGTGAAGTTCAGGTGAACCAGTTGAAAGGCAGTGTTTACAACTGGTCTATAATGACCCTAAGTACGGCTCTTTCTGGTGACGTGAGGAATTAACCTGGCTCCTCTCTTCCATCAGAGGAGCAGGACAGTGGTCCCATTTCATCAGACATGGGTGAAGTAGTGTTAAATAAATTTGTTGTTTATTGGTAGATTTTTCCTTGCCACCACAGAACTTTAAAAATCATGCAGTCTTAGGTGAAACAAGTCAGTCTTTATTTAAGTGATCTAGGCTTTCAATCCATTAGCATATGTTTTCAAAGAAATCTTTGATCTTTTTGTTTTCCAGTGCTGAATAAAGCAGGGATGAGTTGAACAAATATGCCTTAATGTTGTAGTAAGACATGTTCTCTGCCATCCAGAATCCTACAGTTTACTAGACAGCAGGAACTCGGTGAATAACCAGTGATCAGCATAAGACCTGTTGACCTTGTATTTGAGTTCTCTGTTGTCTTGATTAGTGAATATTTGAAAATGAAACTCCTTAATAACTGTTTTCTTGCTGTTTAGTTATAAATCATGTCTGACTGTTTTGCAGCCCTGTGGACTGTAGCCTGCCAGCGTCCTCTGTCCATGTGATTTCCCAGGCAAGAATGCTGGACTGGGTTGCCATTTCCTTCTCCAGGGGATCTTCCCAACCCAGGGATCAAAGCCACGTCTCTTGCACTGACAGGTGGATTCTTTACCGCTGCACCAATGACTGTTTTGGGTGCTAAGTTGCTTCAGTCATGCTCAAATCTTTGCGACCCCATAGACTCTAGCTTGCCAGGCTCCTCTTTCCATGGGATTTCCCAGGCAAGAATACCGGAGTGAGTTGCCATTTCCTTCTCCAGGAGATCTTCCCAACCCAGGGATCGAACCCATATCTCTTGTATCTCCTGCATTGTCAGGCATGTGCCTTACCACTAGCATCACCCAAGAAGCCCCAAGGTGACTGTTTTGGCCTCTTGCAAACTAAAGAATGATGATGTACTTGTGCCTGTGTGGTGGTGGCCCGGGGAAGGGGGAATGGGGAAGAGTCCTTTGACCCCAGCTCTGGCTTAAGTGGGCTTCCCAGGTGGTGCTGGTAGTAAAGAACCCACCAGCCAGTGCAGGAGAAGTTTGATCGCTGAGTTGGGAAGATCCCCTGGAGGAGGGCATGACAGTCCACTCCACTGTTCTTGCCTGGAGAATCCCACAGATAGAGGAACTAAATGGGCTACAGTCCAAAGGGTTGCAAAGAGTCAGACACGACTGAAGCCACGCAGCACGCACGCTAGTTTTGAGGGTGTAGAGAAGTTTCCCATTATCTTCAGTCTTGGGGCCTGACTGATGTGACAGGACATTCTAGAGAGAAATGGAAGGGGGAAGCCTCCTACAGACCACAGCCCCTCCTCCCCCGCTGGGGGGAAGCCATAGAGGTAACGTCCCATCTGTCTTCACATCCTATTTCCTTTTTTCCTTCCATGGTCTCTCTTTCTCCTCTCGCCCTCCCTCTCCTCTCTCCTTCCCACGCCTTCTGGGAAGCCTGGAGAAGCACTGACTTTTATCAGTACCCTGCTTTGTGTCAACATCTGGCTGGCTGGAGGGTAAGAAGCAGGGAGGGGCAGAAGAAACAAGGTAGCTGTTTGCGAGTATTTGTCTGCAGCCTGGCAGGCACAACGCCATCCTTGAAAAAAACAAGTGTCGAGATTTATATATCTGATCATTATCAAGAATCTTTATTCTGAGGAGTTAAGCAGGAGAAAGTGTCTTCAGTCAGCCATTGTGGAGAGTAAATGAGAGTCACAGCTTATCTCATTTACCTTCTTGACAACCTGGTGAGGGAGGAATAATTCTTCCCATTTTGTGGCCGAGAAGCTAGGATTCAAAACACCAAGAGAAATGGTCCATGCTGTGCCCTGTGCCCAGTAGACGGTTGATAAATGCTTGTTAAATGAATAACTAAAATAGGTGATAGGGACTTCCCTGGTGGTCCAGTAGTTAAAACTTCATCTTCCGATGCAGGGAGCCCCAGTTCGATCCCTGGTCAGGGAGTTAAGATCCCACATGCCTCATGGCCAAAAAACCAAAACAGAAAATAGAAGCCATACTGTAACAAATTCAGTAAAGACTTAAAAGAAGAAAGTAAATGATAGGGCTGCGATTTGAAACCAGATTTTATAACTTCAAGTCCAGTGATCCTTCTCCTTTATTGTTCATCTTCCTGGAAGGGACTTGGGTAAGCCTAAAAGATCAGTGGTATCCTGCACTGTTTCTTCAACAGTTAAATGTCTGATTTGGAAAGAAGAGGAACACATCAGTTTCATTACCCTTTATCTGTCTTTTACTTTGCATGTGTGAGCTGAGTCACTTCAGTTGTGTCCAACTCTGTGCAATCCTGTGGCCTGTAGCCTGCCAGGATCCTCTGTCTATGGGATTTTCCAAGCAAGAATTCTGGAGTGGGTTGCCATGCCCTTCTCCAGGGGGTCTTCCTGACTCAGGGATTGCATCCACATCTCATACATCGCCTGCATTGGTAGGCAGGTTCTTTACCACTAGTGCCACCTGGGAAGCCCCTCTCTTACTTTAGTTAGTCTGTTTTTTCTTTTTATACATCCCTAACCTTAACCTCCGGAGAAGGCAATAGCACCCCACTCCAGTACTCTTGCCTGGAAAATCCTATGGACGGAGGAGCCTGGTAAGCTGCAGTCCATGGGGTCAGTGAGGGTCGGACGCAACTGAGCAGCTTCACTTTCACTTTTCACTGTCGCGCATTGGAGAAGGAAAATGGCAACCCACTCCAGTATTCTTGCCTGGAGAATCCCAGGGACGGGGGACCCTGGTGGGTTGCTGTCTATGGGGTCGCACAGAGTCAGACATGACAGAAGTGACTTAGCTAACCTTAACCTCTGGAAAAGGCAATGGCACCCCACTCCAGTACTCTTGCCTGGAAAATCTCATGGATGGAGGAGCCTGGTGGGCACGACTGAGCGACTGAGCGACTTCACTTTTCACTTTCATGCATTGGAGAAGGAAATGGCAACCCACTCCAGTGTTCTTGCCTGGAGAATCCCAGGGATGGGGGAGCCTGGTGGGCTGCTGTCTGTGGGGTCTCACAGAGTCAGACACGACTGAAGTGACTTGGCAGCAGCAGCAACCTTAACCTCTTTTGGTGGAGGCACCCTTTTATTGTTTATACTGGCACAAGGATCAGTTCTGAAAATATGGATTCTGGGTCCAGACTTCGTGAGTTTAAAGCTGCCACTTACTAGCTATGTGACCTTCAGTTCAGTTCAGTCGCTCAGGCGTGTCCGTCTCTTTGCGACCCCATGAACTGCAGCACGCCAGGCCTCCCTGTCCATCACCAACTCCCGGAGTTCACTCAAACTCATGTCCATGAGTCGGTGGTGCCATCCAGCCATCTCATCCTCTGTCGTCCCCTTTTCCTCCTGCCCCCAATCCCTCCCAGCATCAGAGTCTTTTCTTAGGCAAGTCATTTAACCATTAGGTGTCTCAGAATAACCAACTTTAAAATAGAGCTTACAGTTGAAAGTACATCAAGGGATTACTCTGAGGATTGTATGAGTTGATATAATACTTAATTCCTGGTATAGAAGAAGTACTATATAAATATTGTTAATATAACCCTATTGTGAATATTACCATTATCCTATTGTTTTCCACTTTTGGAAATAAACTTCATGATAGCAGTGTGTCATTATCACATTCTCTTTTAAAAAAATACTTTATGAATAAGCTCTCTTATGTTGTTATTTTTAAAATTTCTACTTTGCTTTCTCCCTTAGGTTTTGTTTTCATATTTAGTTTTTTTTATTGTGGCAAAATATGCCATTTTAACCATCTTTAAACGTGAATTTCAGTGGCATTAATTACATTCACACAGTTAGACAATCATTACCATTCATTATTTCCAAAACATTTTCATCACCTGAAATAGAAACCAAACCCCATTGATCAGTAATCCCTATTCCCTTCTCCCCAACTCCTGGTAACCTCTGCTGCTGCTGCTGCTGCTGCTAAGTCGCTTCAGTAGTGTCCGACTCTGTGCAACCCTGTAGACGGCAGCCCACCAGGCTCTGCCGTCCCTGGGATTCTCCAGGCAAGAACACTGGAGTGGGTTGCCATTTCCTTCCAATGCATGAAAGTGAAAAGTGAAAGTGAAGTCGCTCAGTTGTGTCTGACTCTTTGCGACCCCATGGACTGCAGCCTACCAGGCTCCTCTGCCCATGGGATTTTCCAGGCAAGAGTGCTGGAGTGGGGCACCATTGCCTTCTCCCCTGGTAACCTCTAGTCTACTTTTATCCCTATGAATCTGATATTCCATTTATCCTGTAATGACTGTCTTCTTTCCTGTAGCGTGAGGTCTTTGAGGTTCATCCGCATAGTAGCCCTTATGAGAACTTTATTTCTCTTGGTGTCTGAGTAATAGCTCATTGTAGGTATATGCCACATTTTCTTTATTCTTTCATCTGTCCTTGGATATTTGGGTTGTTTCCACCTTTTGGCTATTGTGAGTAGTGCTGCTGTGAACATCGGCATGTTTGTTTGAACTCCTGCTTTTAATTATTTTAGGTATATACCTAGAAGTGGAATTGCCAGGCCATACGGTAATTCTAGGTTAATTCTTTGACGAACTGCTGACTGTTTCCCCAGCAGCTGTATTGCTTTGCATTCCCACCAGCAATGCACAAGGGATCAAGTACCTCCACACCCTCACCAGTGTGTCCCTTTTTCTTCCCTCTTCTTTCTTCTCTTTTCTTTCTCCCTTCCTCCCTTCTTCTTTCCTCGCTTCCTTCCCTTTCTCTCTTTCTCTCTGTTATAGTCATCCTAATAAGAATGAAGTCGTGTTTGCATTTTGTTTGTTACCTAGTTTGTCACTGTGTTTGTCTTATAGTTTCTTACTAAAATTATGGCTAGTAAATAAAATGAAGCTAATTTATCGTAAAAATCAAGCTGTTTTTTCAGATGTGTGTCCCTGGCTAGGTTACTGACTTAGAATTATTAATTCAACAAGAGTCACATCTTGATAAAACTTACCAAGTTTCAAAACCATGAGAGTTCCAGAGAAGAAAGTTTTGTTGTGCCCTTCTTCCTGGGTTAGTGATCTCCCTACCCTCCCAAAAGGCGGTGATGTTACCTAAGTGGGGCTCTTAGCAGGAAGATGTCTTCTCGTCTTCAATTCTCTTTTGAAGAAATGCTGTGAGCCAAGCCTCAGAGGAGCTAAACCTGTGACTGTACATTTTGGAATTCACTCGCTTGCAGGTGTTGGCAGCCCTGGCCTGGGTCCAGCACAGCATTTTCCCTGGAGGAATGCTCCGCTCTGGATTTCCTTGTCTACAGACTGTGTTATTGTCCAACCTTTCAGCTGGGATCAGGGAGAGGTTGGTCTGTCTGTTGCCAGAACAGCGCCTACGCGTGACCTCTTGTCTGAGCGCCTGCCAGAGAGCACTGCTATCTCTGCAGGGCAGCTGAGGGCTTGAAGACGCACCTGACAGCGGCTGGGCCCACTCCCAGCTCTTCTGATCGTGCCCAGACAGTCGGGCCCTGGTCCTCACCATCACTTTTGTCCCTCTTCCTGTGTCCTCACATACTCCCAGCCGCCTTGAGTTGGATCTTGTTTCCTGGAGCTGTTGGATGCTCTGGCGTTCTGAGGAAGGGCAAAGACTCCTGAGTGTGGACTGCAGCCCTTGCTCATACTGTGCTATTTGTACAGCCAAGTGACCTGGGGAGAAGGCAATGGTGACCCACTCCAGTACTCTTGCCTGGAAAATCCCATGGGTGGAGGAGCCTGATAGGCTGCAGTCCATGGGGTCGCTAAGAGTTGGACTCGACTGAGCGACTTCACTTTCACTCTTCACTTTCATGCAGTGGAGAAGGACATGGCAACCCACTCCAGTGTTCTTGCCTGGAGAATCCCAAGGACGGAGGAGCCTGGCGGGCTGTCGTCTATGGGGTCGCACAGAGTCGGACACGACTGAAGCAACTTAGCAGCAGCAGCAGCAGCAAGTGACCTGGAGACAGTTCCTTACAGCACAGCCTGCTCTGCCCCAAGTCCACATCCCAGTTTCTTCCAGGAAAAACAGTCCCTGCCTTGAGTGATTCATGGGTAAAATCGAATGAAATCACATGAGATGAAAGTGCACTGCTCACCAAATATGTTAGTTGTTAATGTCTCTCCAGAGCTTCTAGAGGAGAGAAGGAGTCTTTTGTGTCTTACAGCATAAGGTGTAACCTCGGTGAACTCCAGCCGAAAGAAAGATGCTCACACTTCTGATTTCATAGGGAAGTCAGTTCTCCAGTTATCCCCTCCCCCAGCCACCACTGAGTGACATTCCCAGTTATATTTGATTAAAATGTTTGCTTCTTGGAAAAACAGCTATGACAAACCTAGACTGCATATTAAAAAGAAGAGACATCACTTTGCTGACAAATGTCTGTCTAGGCAAAGCTATGGTTTTTCCAGTAGTCATGTACAGATGTGAGAGTTGAGCCATAAAGAAGGATGGCATTGAAGAATTGATGCTTTTGAATTGTGGTGCTGGAGGACTCTTGAGAGTCCCTTGGACAGCAGGGAGATCAGTCAGTCAGTCCTAAAGGAAATCAACTCTGAATATTCATTCAAAGGACTAATGTTGAAGCGCCAGTACTTTGGCCACCTGATGCAAAGAGCTGACTCACTGGCAAAGACCCTGTTACTGGGAAAGATTGAGGGCAGGAGGAGAAGGAGGCGACAGAGGATGAGATGGTTGGATGGCATCACCAACTCAATGGACATGAGTTTGAGCACTCTGGAAGATAGTGAAGGACAAGGAAGCCTGGTGTGCTATAGTTCATGGGGTCACAAAGGGTCAGATGTAATTTAGTGACTGAACAAAAACAACATCTCTCAGCTGACGGATTCAGTTTTCCTGAGATGTCTTGTAACAAGTTAGTCTTTTTCCTCTTGTTCCTGGTGCTGTTCCAGCCAAAGCACAGAGGCATGTTGCTGAAGAACAGGAAGGAGCTGGAGGAAGTTGAAACCTGAGACTCCTAAGAGGCTCTTTCCTCTCCACTCTCTCTCCACAACCACAGGCTTTGAGGGTTTTGTGTCTCAGAAAGTGTCCCCTCTTTGGAGGGGGATACTGGAAAGCCAGCCAGCCCCTGTTCTGCATGCTATTCTTGATTTTGTTGGGTTCTTGAATCCTGGGTTTGGCTACTTTTGAGCTACTGCTACCTTATATTCTATAAATATCTATATTATTTCGTACTTGCAGGTAGAAGTCTTGTGTCATCTGACTGTCTGTCAAAATGTATCAGGTACTTATTGAATCCCTACTGTGTGCCTAGCACTCTTTCTGACCCTGTGAATGCATTAGGTAACTAGATAGACAAGGTCCTACCCTCCCAGGTTAATCTATCTGTTCCATTCTCAGGTTGTTAGGTCACAGTGTGTAAAGTGAAATAACATCCATATCATGAGTTCTAGTCTATACACATCTATAAAAATACACAGAGAAAAGTTCCATTCATCACAACACATCCCTAATCAAAGCCGCCTGGTTGGTGGTTTTGCACTGTTGATCCCAAGCGTCTAGAGAAGTTAAGACCTACTCTGGATGGTTTGTCACCAGTCAGCCAGCAGGTTTTCACTGAGCATCCTCTGTCTACCTAGCAGCGTATAAAAAAATCATTTCAGAATACGTCCTGCTATTCGTTAAAGCAGTATAATACGTATGTTCTTTTTAGTCAGACAAGATGGCTTATTTATGTGTGTGTGTGTGTATGTAAAGTAAAACAAGAACATTTATTAAACATTCATTGCGTTGAGCATTGCTAACTCCCAGAAACATATTATGTGTTGGAAAATTAGACAATGGAATGAGTATCATCTCCAGTCCAAAAAGTACAGTGTACAAGAGATAACACTTAAAATTTTTTCTCTAAAGCTGCCCAATTTCTGGCTCAGATTCCTCTTTCCACTGGTGTGGTGGAAAACCGCCTCCCTCTGGAGGTTCCAGGGTCATTCCAGGACCAAGTCGGTAGGGGCTTGGGTCTCTGCCACAGGGCTGGCAGCTCTCTCTCTGCTGCTTCCTTGCCACACAGAGGACTTAGGAGTCTCGCTTCAAGTTGCATGTGGCTGTGTTTACCCGTTTCCTCCTCCCAGTGAAGTGTGCTGCCAGGGTGTTAGCGCTACTGAGAATCATTCACACCTCCCGGTCCCCCTCAGCCCCCACTACCTCTGCTGAGGTTCTAGGCAGAATCTGCTCCCTGGAGAAAAAGAAAGAGGAGAAAACAAATTAAGAAAGAGAATTACTGCCTCGAAATGTCATCCACAGTTCACATTTGCCTAATCTGTAAAGATTTCCCAAGCACGTTGGCATCAGTTACCTATTGAATCCTCATTGCGGCCATGAGTTTGTTACTGTTCTCACCATTGTCTAGGTGCATAAAAAGGCTTAGGTTACACACTGTCATTCAAGTGGAAATCTCATAGACAGTAAAGAAGTTGTAGTGATCTTTCTGCAGCATCGGACTTCACAGGCTGCCCTCAGGATTACAAAGCCACCCCAGATGTGTAGTGTTCCCAAGCACAAAAGTTAGTGTAGGAAGTAACTGTCAGAAACATGCCGGTGAATGATATGCTTTGTTTTACTATCTTATTTATTTGTATTAAAAAAAATTTTTTTAATGTGGACCATTTTTGAAGTCTTTATTGAATTTGTTATAAGATTGCTTCTGTTCTATATTTTTTGGTTTTGTTTTCGGCCATGGGGCATGTGGGGTCTTGCCTCTCTGACCAGGGATCACACTTGCACCCCCTGCATTGGAAGGCAAAGCCTTAACCACTGGACCTCCAGAAAAGTCCTCTTTTATTTGTATTTTTTTTTAAGGAGTTAATTTTTTTGAAGGTTGAGTTTTACAAACGGTGTCCTTTTTATGGTATCTTCTTCTCTTAAAAAACTTTACCACCTAGTGTTGTGATATGCCTATGGGGGTTCCCTGGTAGCTAAATGGTAAGGAATCTGCCTGCAATGCAGTAGACCCTGGTTTGATTCCTGGGTCAGGAAGATCCCCTGGAGAAGGGCATGGTTACCCACTCCAATATTCTTGCCTGGAGAATCCCCAAGGACAGAGGAGCCTGGCAGGCTATAATCCATGTGATCGAAAAGAGTCGGACGTGACTGAGCAGCTGGCAACATCCACAGCATCCACATGGATGGGTAATTAAGGGAAGTGGTTGGTGAATTAAAAATATATGTTCTTAACTAAGGGCATAAAACTTCATTTATGACTAAAGTCTTCTCTGTTTCTGAAGTGAGACCAGAGATGCCTTCTGTCCAAATGTGGAGGGCGACCACGGTGGTGAGGAAGTAGCCAGAGCTCTGGGCTATTAGCCCTGGGCTCCCCAGTGTACCAGGAGAAAGTGCCTCTTCCAGAGGTTGAGGACAGGGGTCTAACGCTAATCCAAGGTGCCAACCCCTGGAGAGAGCAGCCTTCCCACATGGCCTCTGATGAGCCAGCACGTCCACAGCAGGAGTTCAGGAAGAAACCCTGACTGCCGGGTGCCTGTTCATTGTGCCTCCTTACCCCAAGGTCCCAGCAGCTCCCTATCTGCTGACTCCCATGCTTTCAGTCTGTGGGGCCGATTTCTGACTCTTGAAACACACAGGAGACATCTGGGGAAGAGTGTAAATAATGATAATCACAGAGTAGTGTCTAAAGTATAGGCTATGAAGCACTTAATAGTGTGGGCAGATTTTCCCTGGATTTAGGATTGGACTGCAATTTCCACTTTAAAATTGCTACTTATACGACTTGGGAGATATAAGCATAGAGGAAACTATTCTAACATTTTTGTGTGTGTGAGGAAAAGAGCAGTCAGAAGAAGGTGAGAGAAAGATGATGAACCAACCAAAAAGGACAAATCCTCTGGCTTCCTTTCTATGCTTTCCAACCAACCTATCTTCTAAGCATCTGAAGTGCTTAAATATGTGGGGTTCTCCATTTTGTGTGGTTCTGAACGGAATATCAGACACTGAGTCTCATGTCTGCTTTTTAAATTGTGGTAAAATATACATAACGTAGACTTTGTCATCTTCTAAATTTATTTTTAATTGAAGGATAATTGCTTCACAATATTCTGTTTCTGCCATATATTAACATGAATCAACCGTAGGCAGGCATATGCCCCCTCCCTCTTGAAGCTCCCTCCCATCTCCCACCCTACTGTACCCCTCTAGATTGCCGCAGAGCTTGGGTTTGAGCTCCCCGCATTATACAGCAAATTTCCACTGGCTGTCTCCTGTTTTGCATATGGTAATATATGTTTCCCTGCTGCTCTCTCAATTCGCCCCACCCTCTCCATCCTCTGCTGTGTGCGCAAGTCTGTTCTTAACGTCTGTTATCTTCATTGCTGCCCTGCTAAGAGGTTCATCAGGACCATCTTTCTAGATTCCACATGTATACATTAACTATTTTTAAGCATATAACTCTGTGGCATTAGGGCCACAGTCCACAGTTTGTGGACTTCCCTGGTGGCTTAGATGGTAAAGAATCTGCCTGTAGTGTGGAAGACCTGGGTCCAGTCCCTGGGTTGGGAAGATCCCCTGGAGTAGGAAATGGCAACTCATCCCAGTATGCTTGCCTGGAGAATCCTGCGGACAGAGGAGCCTGTCCGCGGGGTCGCAAAGAGTCAGACACACCTGAGTGACTAGCGCTTCCGCAGTTTGTGCAACTGTCACTGCCATCCATCTCCAGAACTTTCTCAGCTTGGCAAACTGAAGCTCTGTATCCATTAAACAGTGGCTCTCCATCTCTCCTTCCCCGAGCCCCCGGCATCCACTAGTCTACTTCCTGCCTTTATAAATTTGACTACCCTAGGTCCCTCATATAAGTACACTCATAGTGCCTGTTTTGGAACCAAACCCTAAAGTGTGATTGCTTTTTTCAAGTTTTAGTATTGCTTATGTTTCATAAGTTCTGTATTTGCTTGCATTATTTTCATCCTCTCTGTCAGAGTGCCCGTGGAGTACAGCGACTTAGAACATGGATTCAGGTACTAACTCACCTAGGTTCCAGTCGTGATTGCCTCCCTAGTGATGCAGCTTTGGGCAAGTGGATGAACCTCTCTGTGCTTCCGATTCTGCAGCTGTCACATGGGGGTAAAAACTGTGCTCACCTCCTAGGGTGTAGTGAGGAGAAAACAAGTTAATAAGCATGGGATGCTCCAAACTGTGTCTGACACATGATAAAGACTCAACGAACGTTGCATAGCAGGAGCAGCAGGCCTTCTGCGTCCAAAGTGATTAATAATTGGGACTCCTGGGACTTCTCTGGGGGTCCAGTGGTTAAGACTTCACCATCCAATGCAGGGGTGCAGCTTCAGCCCCTGGTTTGGGAGTTAAAATCCCACATACCTGAGGGCCAAAAACATAAAACAGAAACAATGTTGGAACAAATACAATGAAGACTTTAAAAATGATCCACATTATAGTAACTCTTAAAAAAAACATTATTTGGGACTCCATTTACATTTTACAAATATGGAGACTGAACCTTGATGGGTTTTACACACCAGAAAGTAGCCACCCCATGACCACTTCAGGCCTAATGACCACTTCAGGCCTTGTGACCACATTCTAGAGCCGTGCTTCTTATGCTGAATGGCTTCCTTTGTTGAAATCTTTTGGAAGAACATGGTGTGACAGCCAGCCTCCAACATGATTCTTGCCTCCAGGTATTCACATCCTTGTATAGGATTCCCTCATACCTTAGACTGGAGTTGGTCTGTGTGACCAATAGAGCATGGTAGAACTGATGGTATGCTGTTTCTGAGAGTGGGTTATCAAAAACATTGGCTTCTGTTTTGGTCCTTCTCTTTCTTGGGTTTCTCATTAGGGGAGAAGCCTCCTGCTTCCTTGTAGCAGCCATGTGGAGCCTCTGGCAAGCAGCCAGTGAGCACCCGAGGCCTGCCTACAACCATGTGAGTAGAGTGCTTATGACAGTGTTTCTCTTTAAGGCCTTGCAGCAGTGGGTACATTTAAGTTGGGCCCTGTCTTGCCAATCACTGAACCCAGGGTAGGCAAGGCCCAAGCGGGGAAGCTGGAAGAAGATGAGAGGAGCTGTAGGAACTGCAGACATACTTTCTTTGCTGGTGGCTGTTGCTGTAGCAAGTCAAATATGCTTTATTCTCTAATGGTTGACTGTGACACAAGCACTGTTTCAGGTTTTGCTCATATAGGTATATGGTAGAACTGAAGGGGTCTCAAAGAGTCAGACACGACTGAGCAACTGAACTATATAGGTATACAGAAGGTGGCTCGTGGCAAAGAGAGTACATCCTGATTTGTGTGTGCATTGCTATAAATGATCTCAGCTGTTACTTAACCATGCAAAGTCATTGTTTACAGAACGTGGGGCAAGAGAGCCTGACCATTGCCATCTTGGCTAATTTCTATCCCCCTACAGGCCCTAAAAGTTGCAGAGGAGTTTTTCAGGAGAAGTGAGAGAGGGCACTTCAGGTAGAAACCTGTCATCATAAATGTTGTGAATTTTATGACAGACACTAATTCTGTAAATAGTCCTAAGAAGTTACAGAATCATAAAGTTAGAAATGACCCAAGTGTTTATATCTTACCACTCCCCAAGAGGCGATTCTGAATAAGTTGAAATGTTTGCAGTCTCAGTAATAGAAAAAGAAATTCAAAGCAGCGTGGATTATAAAAGGGAATTGCGTGCGTGGTAAGACGCTTCAGTTGTGTCCCACTCTGTACAACCCCATGGACTGTGGCCTGCCAGGCTCCTCTGTCCATGGAATTCTCCAGGCAAGAATGTTGGAGTGGATTGTTATGCCCTCTTCAAGGGGATCTTCCCAACCCAGGGAATGAACCCCGAGACTCTTATATCAGGCAGGTTCTTTACCACTTGCAGCACCTGGGAAGCCCAAATTCATTCTGATGGGCCCATTTAGGGCACATATGCAGCCTCCCTTCACACCAGCCACTGTGGCCAGAGGAACAGCATTTGCTGATTGGTTTAAGCTGTGTTATTGCTTCTCCCAAGGGGCAAGTGTCAGCTGATTGGATTGAGCCAATTGTAAGCTGAGGTTGGAGCCTCTTCCATTATATCATATGTGGGAAGAGAGTTGGTGGGGATGAAGGGGAGTGGATGCTTATCAAGGCTCGCTGCTGCCTCAGCCTGGATACAAGTCAAGCAGGCAGAGGCTCCACTTGCTCGTGGGTGATTGGGGACCTGTCTCAGGCCAACCACAGTGCTTGGAATTTTAGCTAATCATCTCTAGTTCGTAGCAAGAGTCTTTTGAGGTAAGTCATATTCTGTAACTGAAAAAAAACTGAGACTCAGAGAAAGTAACTCGACCAAGGCTGCACACCTAGCAAATGGCTGAACCAGGAGTGGAACCGGCCACGTCTGTTTGCAGAGACTGAGCTCTTATCTATTATGTCGTGACGTCCTAGGAGGGAGCTGCTGCCATGTTGAGAGAGTTTTGATTGTTAGGTCTGGTGTGTGAATGGAGATGTGGTTTGGTTGATCTGTTTAATAATGCAAAGCTAAACCTGCCTCCTGGTGAAACTCCTCTGCATTTTGTTCCAGTTCTGAGGTCCAGAGCAGTGGTTTTCAGACCAGCAGGGCGTCAGTTCCAGAGATGATCCTTTAGCATATACAGTTTTGGGAACTCCTACTTTAGAACACGGGCTTCCCAGGTGGCCCTACTGGTAAAGAACCCACCTGCCAATGCAGGAGACATAAGAGACTTGAGTTTGATCCCTGGGTTGGGAAGATCCCCTGGAAGATGGCGTGGCAAACCACTCCAGTATTCTTGCCTGGAGAATCCCTTGGACAGAGGAGCCTGGCAGCCTGCAGTCCATAGGGTTGCAAAGAGACATGACTAAAGCAACTTAGCACGCACGCCTGCACTTTAGAACGTAACCAACTTCTCTCTTCCATATCACAAATCTTGAAATATTTAAGATTGTTTCATCTCCTACCACCATTTGCCTCTTCAGGTTCTCGGGTTGTGTTTCACAGTTGAGATTTCATAATCAGAAATACTGTGTTCAAACTCTCCTCTGTTTATAAGTCGTATATTTCAGGGAAGTTTCTTATTATCCCGAAGCCTTAGTTTCCTTATTTGTAAAATGAGGATAATCAGCCTATGTTTTTTTAAAAAAAAATTGTTGCAAGGAAAAAGTTTAAAAAGCATGTGGCATTTCTTAGCATGATGCTGGCACACAGAAAGGGTTCAGTGGATATTACTAGCTGTTAATAATAATTAAAGTCCCCTGCTCCTCTAGCTCTTTTTAAAATTGTATTTTCAAGCTCTCTTTTACCCCTCGTTTTTGGTGCACTTTAATTTTCCTCTTAAAATGCGATTTCCCCTGCATTTTCTTTAGAAAGTGGGTAGTGGTATGGGGTGGGTAGATGTTAGCACACAACTCTAGGCATCTGACCACATCAGCAAATGGTAGGACTGTAACTTCCTGTGGTCTGTGACATTTTTCTGCATGCAAATATCCTCTAGATATTCAACATCTGGGAATTTCCCATCCTTGCCTAAGTTCTCTTCTCTTAGGAAATTTATCAGTGGACAATTACAGAAATATCTGGATGATTTAAGGTTTTGTTGGACATACTTCGGCTTATTTTCAGGCCTAAGCTGTGTTTGGAGGCATAGTATAAGAATTTCATCATCAAAGTAGGTTGTTTCCAAGGCCACTATGATCTGCTTTCTCTAGCGTAGATCTGTCAGCATTTTCCTCTGCAGCAACCATGATGACTGACTTTAAGGGAGATATCCTCTCCAGCAGAGTGCATTGCCATTTACGTAAAATGCAAGTGTGTGTGTTTAGTTCTATTTTTTTTTTTTTCCTCGATCCTCAAATCCATGTTTACTTGATTTGTCCATGTGAATGAGTTTTCTGTGAAATGCCTGTCAGCCAAGAGCGTGACTATTGCGTCCTGGTGGGGAGAGTGCCCAGCTGGCCCTCGCTGAGGCCTGCGGCTGCAGGTGGCGCTTCACACTGAGGAGATGGGAGTGGAGCATCCTTCTTCAATGGTGGGCCGTTCAGGGCAATAAAGCCTTCACTGAAGACCATGAAAGTGCCGGGAGGCTACCAGTTTCAGTTAGCTAATTGGGGCCTTTACAACTGGCCTTAAAATTCCTTGTAATCTTGTTCATGGTCTCATAATAATATGAAAGTAGTTGGGCTAAGGGCTGTGTGGGTAGTCTGTCCTCCTTGGCCCAGATGCAAGAGTAACAGTCCAGTTTCATGTAGCAGAAATGTGTTCTGAGGCACTGTCTTTGATTCAAATGTTAGGAAACAGGTACTTACAGAAATAAAAATTCCCAGTACTAGCTTCCCTTGGGCTTCCCTGGTGGTTCAGACAGTAAAGAATCTGCCTGCAATGCAGGAGACCCAGGTTTGATCTCTGGGTTGGGAAGATCTCCTGGAGAAGAGAACTTCTGGCTACCCGCTCCAGTATTCTGGCCTGGAGAATTCCATGGACAGAGGAGCCTGACGGGCTACAGTCCATGGAATTGCAAAGAGTTGGACGCAACTGAGCAACTAACACTTTCCCTTTTTTTTCACCAGCTTCCCTTATTCTAACAACTAGAGGAGAAAAACTGTTGAGAGAGACATTTCAAAAAATGTTTTAACAGACTGTTAATCATTCCCAAATCCAGTTTCATGTCTCCTTCCCCAGTTCCTTGAAGAAATGAAATGAAAAGCAGATTAACGTATTTGAACTGAGGTGAAAAAAATATCAGACATTGGTGGTCTGAAATTTAGTGTTTCAGTGACTGCCAGAGGAACATGTTCCCTTGTTCAGGGTCACTGATACATTATTTAAAACTTATTTTTAGTGAGGATCATACTGTGAGCGAGGTATTACTCTCAGCAGTAGCACTTCAAAGATTTATTTCTGAGAACCCTACAGTCTAGTGCACTGGTCGCCTTAGGAACAGATCGTTTGCTTTAGTGAAGGCAGGTGCCACGTGGAATGGGAGCAGGAAGGGGATCTGAATCCAAAAGGATTGGGAACAGTTTTGGAAAGAAGAAAGAACCTAGTGCAGGGGTTTAAGGATAGATAGTTTTCCAGGCAGAAGGAATAGGATATACAGACATTTTTAGATGTGAGAGAACGTGACATATTCAAAGATGTAATTAAATAGTTTAATATTGCTGGAGATTAAAATATGAGGGGGTAGTGACTAGAAATTAAGTTAGACAGATGGGGAAGAGCCAAATGCTAAAAGCTCTGAATGCCGTGCACAAGAGTTGAAATCTTTATCTCAGTGGTAATGGGAGCTACTGAATAATTTTGCATAGAGGACTATGGATCAGTGTGTTTGCAATGTAGAGCTTGGAAGGGGAGAGCTTAGAAGTAAGGAGATCATTGGTGCAGGCTGGATGGTGTTGACCTAAGTGGGTGCAAAGGTCATGGAAATGGGAACAAATGGCCAGTTTGGAGATACGAAATGGATTGGACAGACTTAGGATATGATTGGGTGTGAGACATACGGACGTGCTTGTCCTTGCAGACTGGTTTGCATGAGTGGGTAATGGAGCAGGGGGGTATTATTAGAAAATAAAGAGGAACAGGAAATTAAGAAAAAGAACAGGAATGAGGTAGAAGGTAAGTTGGCTTTTACGCATTGATATCTTTGAGGTGCTCGTTGGACAAATAGAATTGTTTATCAGTTGTCTACTGATAGCTGTGTATTTGAAGTTTAGGAGAGAGGTGTAGCTTTGAGAGTTCTCAGGATATAGAAAACAGTTGGAATACAAGCATAAATGAGAATTCTCAGGCAAAATGTGTAGAGCGAGAAGAGGAGGGCCAAGGGAGAAGGACCTAAGGGGGTCTGACACTAAGGGGGATGTGAAAATGTATTCCTACAAAGGAGACCAAAAAGGGCCAGCAAAAAAGGGGTAGGAGACCCAGAATAGAGAGATGCTACAAAATCCAAAGGAGAAGGGAATGCCTTTTTGGCAGGTGAGTACGCCAGACGTTGTGGAGAGATTAAGACGGGGACCGAGAGGCAGCCTGGAAACTCGAGTTGCGCGGGAGCATGGGCTGTGCAGGCTCAGTGAATTTGAGAGGGCAGCTGTCAGGCCGCAGAGCAGCGAGGAACAAGTGGGAAAGTAGGAAGGGATACGTGGAGAACATTCTCTTACGAATTTTGGATGCGTAAGAAAGGAGCGAGACATACACTACACCCATTCCCAGCGAGATCAAGGGAGATTACTGTTTGCATTTTTAAATGAGAGAAATTTAAGCATGTTTATATGCTGAAAGAGGCAATATGGAGGGGGCGTCTTAAGAATCTGGGAAGAGAGGACAGTCAGCAGGTTCTAGAATAGTGTTTCTGAAAGTCTTGTTTGAGGGCAACAGTATCAACATCACCTGAACTTTTTGTAGAAAAGTAAATTTTCAGCCCCTATTGAATCAGAAACTCTGGGTTTGTGGCCCAGCAGCCAGAATTTTAACAAGCCCTCCAGGTGATTCTGATACACTCTCAAGTTTGAGAACTCCAAAAAGGAAGGGCTTCCCTGGTGGCTCAGGTGGTAAAAAATCTGCCTGCAACGTGAGAGACCTGGGTTCGATCCCTGGATTGGGAAGATCCTCTGAAGAAGGGAATGACTACCCACTCAAGTATTCTGACCTGGAGAATTCCATGGATTGGATAGTCCATGGGTTGCAAAGAGTCAGACACAACTGAGTGACTTTCACCTTCACTTTTCAAAGGGAAGGGAGAGGGGTGAGATCCAGAGCCCAGGTGGGTACACACACCTTACACAGGAAGGGAAGCATCTCTGTAGGGTTCAAGTACAAATAGATTCTTGCTAAATGGTTGTGAAGGTGCTTCTGATTGAATAATTTTTCTTTTAGAAATAGAAAGTAGCTTCATCTACGAAAGATTCCAGGATAAGAGTAGGCTTAATTGAGTCTATCCTAATGTAATATGCATTTAAGTTTTGAAAGTGTTGCCTTATAGTTGAATTAGAGTATGATTAATCTGAAGCTAAAATATAACTTTATTCTTTCTCTCATTGGATCTTTCTCCTGGCCATTTTTCACAGGAGCAAGCTGTTGTGCTTATTGGTTTCTAGTTCCTTCCAACTAGAACTGTCCCTATCACACCATGTGTTTGGCAACTATGTCTTTAGGTGTTTGGGGTTTTTGTTTGATTTCAATGGGGCTTTTACAGTATTGTCTTAGTCATTGGATACTCTGGGAGATTGCTGAGATCATGTCACTCAGAACCAAATTAAAGATGAAAACAAGGATCCATCATATCAATAAGAGATTGACATGTTATTAATAGCTTCTTATTAACATTCTCACATGGAAGGTTTGAAATGATCAAGAGAAAAGCAGGACATATATCTTAAAAAGAAAAGCCAAACAATGAAAAAATCTGAGTGTCTGGTCAAGGGTCCAGGTGGCCCATATAGGCTGAACTTTTGATCTCATGAAAAGGTGGTTGCCATTTCATCTTATGACTTCAATATTATGAAGGACTTTGACAAAGAAGTATCATTTTGACATGCCCGATTCTTATTAAAAAAAAAAAAGAAAGTGAAAGTGAGATCGCTCAGTCATGTCTGACTCTCTGCGATCCCATGGCCATGGGATTCTCCAGGCAGGAATACTGGAGTGGTTTGCCATTTCCTTCCCTAGAGGATCTTCCCGACACAGAGATCAAACCCAGGTCTCCCGCACTTCAGGCAGACTCTTCACTGTCTGAGCCATCAGGGGCTCTCAGTCTGCTGTAATTAGCCATTAATTTTCTTTTGCTATTACCTTTTGAAGAATGCATTTATATTACTTCTAATCTAGGCACAGAATCCCTTAAGGGTGAGAATATGAAAAGTTACAACTGAAAATAATGTCCTGAAGACCATGGCAAAATAAGGAAGGGGAGAGATGTTATGTCTGTTATTAATAGATCTTCATCGCCGAGTGCTCTCATCTGGGAGCAGGGGAGCAGGGTCATGTTGGGGCATCATGTACCACCATGCAGAGCACCAGCACTTTAGAAATTGTTGTAAGAAACACCTGACCATATCCTTCATGGTGTGACTACAAAAAGGGAATTCCTACTTCTGAATGGAATACAACACTCCTCAAAGCAAGTCTAGTGTGATTTTTTAAAAAATCTTTGATTTTTTTTGCTCATCCTATGAAATAAATTTTCGTAATATAAAAATAGATATAGACTGTGCACATTTTCTCATAGTACCTGAATTATTAATAAATATGAAGCAAGTGGGCTTAAATGTGTGTGTGTGCATGTGTGTGTTAGTTGCTCAGTTGTGTCCAGCTCTTTGCGACCCCATGGGATGTAGCCCACCAGCTCCTCCATCCATGGGATTTTCCAGGTAAGAATACTGGCATGAGTTGCCATTTCCTCATCCAGGGGATCTTCCCAACCCAGGGGTCAAACCTGGGTCTCCTCCGTTGCCCGCAGATTCTTTACCATCTGAGCCACCAGGGAAGCCCAAGTGGGCTTTGGAGACAGTTAAGTTTTAAAACTTTGTTACATTGAGATTTCTTTGGTACAGTATTTAACTTACACTTTTATTGTAATGTCAGGTCAGCCTTCAGAATGGTATTTTGATTGTTTCATATTTGATCAGAAACTGAGAAAATAAATGCCACTTTTATTTAAATCTAAGTGTAATCCTGTCATAACAGTAATTAAAACCCCCACTGCTTTCAATGATGGTAATTCAGTATTACCAAAAACATTTTAAAGGAGAATATGTGTGGATTAGGAGAAAGTCACAGCTCTACAGGCCTCCTGTAAAGAAGACACCACAGTGCTTAGAGCCCCTGAGAGTATGAATTGTGCCCCAAATCCCTTGAGGCAGGACCTAGAGTCTTCTACCCAAGCCTGCCTCCAAGACATGTGCATAGAAGCAAGAGTACTTTTGAGTGAGAGGGAAAAAATGAAAAGAGAAAAATAATTTCAAAATCTTCCTTGATGCAACAAGTTTTATGTGATCATTTTCCAAGTTAAAGGACCCTTCCTTACTTTATAACCATAAACAATTTTATTGGAGCCAGAACTTACACATGCTTTTAATATTAACACTAAAAGATCTTGCTTAGAAATGTCTGGCTTTTCTGTTTCTTTGCTTTTGTTATGGCAGGTTAGATTGAGCTTTTTCTTTCAGATCTGAAAGTCTTTTTTTTTTTTTTTTTTTTTTTAGTACCTTGAACGTTTGTGTTTATAAATGTTTGGCTTCTGACAGCTGTTTTGGGTTCAACTGTGTAAGGGACCCCTTAAATTTGAACCGCTTTGCAAGTGTTTATTCCCTTGAAACATTTCTAATGTAAATGTATATATATAGAAAAAGGATTTTGAAAGGTTCTTCATAGTTAGGTTTAATCTGTCCTGACAGGCCAGCAATTTTGATCTCTTACAGTGATTATGCCCTGGTTGTTTGTCCAGCCTGGGCTCCCAGAGTGCTCCTAGGTATTTAGTTGACCAAAGGACATACATGGTTTGGCCTCTCAAAGGGGGCAGAGCCTCTGGACACGGGCCTGGCCCCATAGGCATCCTACTAGTACTTGGTATGCTGTTGCTACTACCCATCACAGAATCTCACCATTTATTTGGCTATGTGTTCATTCTATATTAAAAGGTTTATCAAGTACCTGCCGTAAACTAGGTATTCCAAATGTCAGACATAGAAGTCTGAGTCAGACAGACAAGGTCCCTATCCTCTTAGAGCTAAAATTGTAGCATAAACACTATAAGATGGTTCAGATTAGAGGTTAGCTGATTTTTCTATAAAGAATCAGGCAGTAAATAAATATTTTAGGTTTTCTGGTCTTGGTTTTAACTATTCTACTCTGTCCTTGAACACACAAGCTGCCACAGACAATATGTAGGTGAGTGGGCAGGGCTGAGTATCAATAAAAGTTTATTTACAAAACAGGTAACTGGTGTATCAGCACTTTGGTGGGGCAATATCCGTAACACAGTCTGTACTAGGTTTCTGCCTTCCAGACTGGAAGGCATTGCTCCAGCCAGCGTCCCGCAGCCATAGAGAGAAAGTGCATTTCTCACCTTTTGCTGGTTGTTGCAGAATTACTGACTGCTGCACCTGTCATGTTCTTGAAACTGTTTTCTCTGCCTTGGATTTAATAGGTTTTCCCAGAGTCCTCAGTTAGGAAGTATCACCCTGATTTGCTCTACATGTCACATGTGTGTGATAAGCAAGAAGGAAATAAGCAAACTCAGGTCCAGACACTGAACTTGGAAGGAAGCATTTAATTCTGGCTCTCTTTCCAGCTTGGTAGTGAATGATTCTTTGTGACACTATGGACTGTAGTCCACAAAGCTCTTCTGTCCATGGGAATTCCTAGGCAAGGATACTGGAGTGTGTTGCCATACCCTTCTCCAAGGGATCTTCCTCACCCAGCCACAGACATCCCTCCCATGGGAGCACTTCCATTTACTCTGTGCGTAACCTTTCAGCTGACGCCTGGCACTGTGGAGGAAACAGAACTCAGGTTTTCCCCTCAGGGAGTACACAGTCAGAGGTCAAAGATGAAGTAAATTCATATCTTCTTTTCCCAATGTGTTTGATCACCTATCACATACATGCAAGAAAGGTGAAAAGGCCAAGACATAGGCCTTGTCCTAGAGAAGTTCACAGTAAAGTAAACAGAAAATAATGCACAGCAAATTGCAGTCAAATGATTCAACCCAGGATAGAAAGCACACTGCTTTGGTTGCTGAGTTCTCTTTCCTCTACGTGAGTCTGAAGGCTGCCCAGAGTGCCGTATATATACTCATGGGTGAGGCATGTTACAGTATCGTCTCCATTTATAGACGGAGAGACTGAGGTGCAGAGATCCCAACTCCACAGCTGGTGAGCGTCAGGGCTAGCATATGAGCTCATGCTTCTTCCAACCTCCAGACCCTGAAAGGTAATTCTGCTCTTCAGAAAAACATATGCTGATGTGTAACATCCGGAGAATGAACTTTCTGTTTGGCCCCCCCAAAAGAATCCTGTAACAGTGTTTTTGATTTTTAGCAAAAAATATGACTACCCCCTGGATAGTGAACACTGAATTAGAGGCAGTCTGGCGGCCGGCCCTGGATCAGGCCCACAGATGTGTTGTTTGGCCAACACAGGTTTTTTTGTTTTTTTTTTTTAAGACATCTGAATTTGGACACTGTTAGTTTCCTAGGGCTATAAAGCAAAATATGAAAGCAAAGTACCACAGACTGAATGGCTTAAAACAACAGAAGTTGATTCTCTCACAGTTCTGAAGAATAGAAGTCTGAAATCACCATGTCAGCAGAGGTAGCGCCTTCGAAGGGTTCTGAGTGTGAGGCTGTCCCATTCCTCTGCCTTGGTGACACAGACCATCTTTGGTGCTTCTTGGCTAGTAGCTGCATTCATCTNCAAAGTACCACAGACTGAATGGCTTAAAACAACAGAAGTTGATTCTCTCACAGTTCTGAAGAATAGAAGTCTGAAATCACCATGTCAGCAGAGGTAGCGCCTTCGAAGGGTTCTGAGTGTGAGGCTGTCCCATTCCTCTGCCTTGGTGACACAGACCATCTTTGGTGCTTCTTGGCTAGTAGCTGCATTCATCTAACGTTTGCCTCTATCTGCACGTGGAGCTTTCCGTGCGTCCCTCTTCATACTGCCTCCTGACAAGGTGCACCATTCGTATTGGATTAGGGGCCCCTCGACTCTGTGATTCATGTTAACTAAATCACCCACAATGGCACGTATCCAAAGAAAGCACATTCCTGGTGGTTGGTCCATGGTCCAGTAAGTCTTCTTTTTTTTGACAAGGACATAATTCTGCCTCTAACAGATACTTGTAGATAGGACAGAACTTCCCTGTTCACCCCCACTTTACTCTCCTTCACCTCTTCTAGAACAGATTCACAGACCTCTGTTGCTTCTGGCCTCCTTGGGCATTCTATTTAACTGGTTCTGCCCTCAAGATCTTTCTATTTGGTGGTGTGGTGGTTGTTTCAGAGAAGAGTTGAATGCCAGACCTTTAGTCATCTAGATTTCCTTCACTAGGAAGCTGGGTTTATTCTTTTCACTAAAGACTGTTGTTGCTATCCTCTCATGGAGCAGAAAGCCACATTTCATAACAGGGAGGCCTGGATTATTACAATAGCCATATACTTTTTTTAAAAATTGAGATATACTTGATTTACAGTGTTGTGCCAATCTCTGCTGGACAGAAAAATGACTCAGTTTTACACAAATAGGCATTGTTTTTTAAAGCATTCTTTTCCATTATGGTTTATCTCGGGAGATCGGATATAGTTCCCTATCTCTATAGTAGGACCTTGTTATTTATCCATTCTAAACGTAATAGCTTGCATCTACCGCAGATTCCCAGTCCATCCCTCTCCCCACATCTCCCCTTTGGTGGCTATAAGTCTAATGTCTGTGTGTCTAGTCTGTGTTACAGATAGGTTCAGTTGTGCCATAATTTAGATTCCACATATAAGTGATATCATATGGTGTTTGTCTTTCTTTTTCTGACTTAACTTTGCTTAGTGTGATACTCTGTGCAGCTGCATTGCTGCAAATGGCGTTGCTTTGTGCTTTTTTATAATGGCTGAGCAATAGTCCAATGGGCACGCGTACCACATCCTCTTTATCTGTTCATCCATCAATGGACATGTAGGTTGCTTCCATGTTTTGGCTTACAGTGAGTGGAAGTCGCTCAGTTGTGTCCAACTCTTTGCAACCCCCAGGGACTGTAGCCTGCCAGGCTCCTCTGTCCATGCATTTCTCTAGGCCAGAATACTGGAATGGGTAGCCATTCCCTTCTCCCAACCTAGGGAGTGAACCCAGGTCTCCTGCATTGCAGGCGAATTCTTTATCATCTGAACCACCAGGAAAGCCTGGTTTACAGTAGCCAGATACTTTAAAGATACATACCCACTGTGAGAGGGATGGGTACTTCATACTAGGCTGTACTGAATTTGTAGGCCCTTTCCTAGGTGTTTCCCAGGAGAGAATTCTTAACGTGGTAGAAAGAACTTTGCAGCATGGATCACCATCATTTGGTTTAGCAGAAGTCAGAGCTGACAGGAGGAAATGGGAGAGGAGACTGGGCCATAGGAGCTTAGGGGCGGTGTGGGGAGCAGCGCTGATGAGACACAAGATTCTGGGAGGGTAAGCCCATGCTGAGCTCCCCACAAGGCTTGTGGTAGACTAGCCATGCTCTGAAAGGCTGGACGTGCCCTACCCTGTGGGATTCAGACTTTTGAAACAGTTCTCCCTTCCTTCTCCCACACTTAAACGTTTTTCCAGTAAAGATGATACCTACTCACTCATGGAATAGAATGCCACACTCCATAAAAGGGCTGTTTAACTTTGAAAGACAAAGAATACCTGTAGGATCAAATCAACTCCGTAAGTGATTAAAATGATGAATGGTAACTGTTGTACTTATTTTTTATAGGAACACGTAGGTGACTTTTAGTTTATTGCAGTTCTGGTTCTGCTAACTTTTAATTTGCTGGCACACATTAGGCAAACTTTTCTGAGCACCTACCATTACGTTGGATACGTGAGAGACATAAAGATGAATAAAGTATGATTTTTGCCCTCGAGGAGCTTATAAATTAGTGGAGAGAGAGAGTGCGTACCAACATAAATAATAGCACTGGGAGTGGGTAAGGGAACATATAAAGGTCCTCAATTTCTCTGGTTGTTCAGACTTAGACGATTTTACTGCATTGTTCACTGAGCCAGTTTATGGAGCGCCATCATGAGCCAGGCCCACTGCTTGTACAGGGGGTTTACCTGCAGAGGTAACGCCGCGCACAGACTCCGAGGCCAGGCTGCCAGGACTTGTGCTTGGCCCTGCTTCTCAACAGCCGTGTGACCTGAGGGAGGTGCTTAACCTCTCTTTGCCTCAGATTCCTTAATCTGTAAAGTGGCGATAGTATTAGTCTTTACTTCCTAGGGTTTTGGTGAGGATTGGAGGAGCATATACATAGACTGAGAGCGNTGGCCCTGCTTCTCAACAGCCGTGTGACCTGAGGGAGGTGCTTAACCTCTCTTTGCCTCAGATTCCTTAATCTGTAAAGTGGCGATAGTATTAGTCTTTACTTCCTAGGGTTTTGGTGAGGATTGGAGGAGCATATACATAGACTGAGAGCGAGCCCGTGTAGTAATACAGCATGATTCCTACCTTCCTTCAGAGGTGCTGATAACAAGCACCAGAGAAATAAAGGCACTGTTATAGATTGTGGTAACTGGAAGGGTGTGAGAGAAAATATTATCAGGCAACGGAGAGAAAATTAAAGAGGACACTAGATTTTTTGGTTGGGGTCGGCTGCTACACTGGTTGTATTTGAGCTACCCTGAGCGGGTGAGCGTGCAGAAGAGAAGTGATTTGGAGGCGGGGGAGCTGAGCACTGGGTAACAGGCAGATCTGACCTAGCAGAGCCTCATGGGCCATTTGAAGAAGGTTATATTTTATGTCAGACCAGTAGGAAGCCATTGAAAGGTATGAAATACGAGCGTGACCAGATCGAGTTTGTGTTTTTAAAAAGATGATTCTGATACTTTTGAGTGGACCCAAGAAGGCAAGAGCAAAAGCTGAGTACAAGGCTGTTACAATCAGAGACAGAAGACGGTGTTAACTAGGAGGCTGGCAGCAGGGATGGAAAGAGGTGAATGCATTCAGGAGACTTTCTGGAAGCAGAATTGTCAAGATTTGGATGGGCTGGATCCTGATGATTAGAGTGCAAACTCTGCGCTCTTCTCACCACCCCGTTGCCACTGAGCACTTTGTCCTTTGCCCCCCAACCCTCTGGAGTTGACAGTGGAGCTTCAGGTACGTGAACTCGCTTACAGCTTCAGAAGCGTGTCTCCAGCCTCTTACCCAGCAGCTAAAGTGCCTGCGACCTAGTAGCGGAGTGAAAACACAGCGTCATCCTTATGATGTGAAATCCGATTTCCTTGTCCTCTGCTTTTTCAGAAGCTAGAGGCAAGGACGAGGAAGCAGTCTGGTATCACGGGACTTCCCAGGTATCTCAGTGGTTAAGAATCCACCTGTTAATTCAGGAGATGCAGGTTCAATCCCTGGGTTGGGAAGATCTCTTGGAGAAGAAAATGGCAACCCACTCCAGTATTCTTGCCTGGAAAAATCCCATGGACAGTGGAGCCTGATGGGCTACAGTCCATGGTGTTGCGAAAGAGTGGGGCACAACTTAGTGACTCAACAATAATAACATCAGTACTTATTAAGATATTTGAGGACATGGCCTGGGGTAAGAACACCTTTGGATCGGTGGCCCCTGCTCACTTGTTTCAGTTGAAACGAGTCAGTGGCACCCACAAGCCCTCTAAGACCAGCTGTCACCAGGGCACAGGAGACCACGCTGAGGACAGTACGCTGCTCACTTTAGCTAGGCTTTGCGGGCTAAGTCTCCTTCAGTCACTTAGCAGCTATGTCACCTTGGACAGCTTCCTTAATCCTCCTAAACTTGAGATTTCTCCTCTGAAAAGTGGAGTTAATGAAAGCTGCTTCACAGCATCATTTTAAGTCTCACGGATCATGTAAGCCAAGAGCCGACTAGATAGTAGCTTCAGGTTTTCCCTCAGGAAGAATAATGTAGTCTAATCAGACTAGAGTGTGTGTTCTGTTAATAGATTGTGTAAACTAAAATTGTGCAATAGCCAGTTTGGGTGCAACTAGGTATTCAGATGAAACACTGACATTTTTATATGTTGTTTTAATAGCCCTTATGATGAATGCCAACAAAATAATACTTTTTAGAGACACTTGCTTTTTACACACACTTTGAGAGGCAGTAAAATCTCCCATTAATGCGAATAGCATTCTGACAGAGCGAAGACTTAGCGGTGTGACGAAAAGTAAGTTACCTTGCTCTTTTCTACATGCAGTCTCAATTCTGAAGCAACAAAAGGAATGCTCCCCGTATTTATTCAGGGATTTGTGTGTGCGTTTGATAGGTACCATTTATCTCCAGCAGAGGAATCCACACTTCTGGCCTTTTTCCCTCCTCGGTTAGTTCGGATTTCCTCAAAACCCTTTGCCCTTTGAAGAGTTGCATGCTATTAAGTAAATGAACGGAGTATGTTTCTGGGCTCGCGCTGACAGATTTATGACAGGATGGCAAAGTCAGCAGGGAAAACAGGGTCAGGCACATACCCTGGCTGAGAAGCCCGGCTGATTCAGACACGAGAGCTTTGCTTGTGCTTTGCCACAGCATAGTAGAGAGAGGTTTTGGCTGAGGCCTCGAAAGCGTGTGTGCTAAAATAAGCTCTGTCATCATCTTTACTGCTAGAAGAGATGGTTGCAGTTGTGACATTATTGCTATGTTTTGTAATGTCCTATCTGCTCAATAGCATTAATGAATTATTGAGATTAATTTTCACAGTGACTCCATGTTAATTTTAACTTCGTGTTAACTTCATCCCAGGCTCTCAATGTTTTAGTTGAAATGAGAACTTCTGCAGACCTATTCTTATTTCATCTTGCCTCCCCTTATGACTTAGTGAAGACAATTCATGAGTACGTACATTTGGGGGAATGTATTCAGATGAAACACTGACATTTTTATATGTTGTTTTAATAGCCCTTATGATGAATGCCAACGAAATAATACTTTTTAGAGACACTTGCTTTTTACACACACTTTGAGAGGCAGTAAAATCTCAATATGCCAGCAAATTTGGAAACCTCAGTAGTGGCCACAGGACTGGAAAAGGTCAGTTTTCATTCCAACCCCAAACAAAGGCAATGCCAAAGAATGCTCAAACTACTGCACAACTGCACTCATCTCACATGCTAGTAAAGTAATGCTCAAAATTCTCCAAGCCAGGCTTCAGCAATACGTGAACCGTGAACTTACTGATGTTCAAGCTGGTTTTAGAAAAGGCAGAGGAACCAGAGATCAAATCAACATGATTTGATTTGCCAACATCGCTGGATCATGGACAAAGCAAGAGAGTTCCAGAAAAACATCTACTTCTGCTTTATTGACTATGCCAAAGCCTTTGACTGTGTGGATCACAATAAACTGTGGAAAATTCTGAGAGAGATGGGAATACCAGACCACCTGACCTGCCTCTTGAGAAATCTGTATGCAGGTCAGGAAGCAACAGTTAGAACTGGACATGGAACAACAGACCGGTTCCAAATAGGAAAAGGAGTACGTCAAGGCTGTATATTGTCACCCTGCTTCTTTAACTTCTATGCAGAGTACATCATGAGAAATGCTGGGCTGGAAGAGGCACAAGCTGGAATCAATATTGCTGGGAGAAATATCAATAACCTTAGATATGCAGATGACACCACCCTTATGGCAGAAAGTGAAGAGGAACTAAAGGGCCTCTTGATGAAAGTGAAAGAGGAGAGTGAAAAAGTTGGCTTTAAGCTCAACATTCAGAAAATGAAG
>SJYA01002259.1:1202039-1295767 GCA_006410615.1 Neotragus moschatus
GCAAAGAGTCGGACACGACTGAGTGACTGAATTGAACTGAACTGAAGGATTTCTGATATCAAAGCAAGCAGTGTCTGGTGAAGAATATTTTTATTTTCTTCCTTCTGATAATACTGTGATTAATCTTGTTTAAAAACACCTGCATTTATTTCTTACTTGAAGATGCAGTCAATATCAAGTGCTTATCTTCCTTTGAAAAATTACATTGGTCATCCCAGATAGTACAGAATACACTTGAAAAAAAATATGACTTTTAAGGTTTTGAGTATTATTCTTCACATCAGCTCCTGTAGGCTTCATGTGCCTCACAATTTAGTTCCTTTTTATTATAGCAACATAATTTGGGGAAAATGAGATGAAAAGGCAACATTTTCTTGCTTTTGAAATCTAATGGTTATTTGCTTTGAAGTTGAACTGAAAGACTTAGCTAGATTCCTTTTTGGAATACATAAAAAAATTCAACCTCTGGCTTTATGCAGAAAATTCAAACATTTTTATTTGTGCTTTTCTTTTCATGTAACACAAAGCCCCTCCCTTGTTTCATCATGCTTAACATCTGATTTTCAGAGCAGTTTCTAAGGCTTGTCTGACAATTTGAGCAAAGCATATTGCAAGGTAAGAGATAGGAAAGAGTAGAAAAGAGAAATGAGACACACTGAATTGATAAAGATCAAGCAAATCTTTCTTTAATGCACTTGCTTGTTTTTAAACTCTTTCCATCTCTTCAGTAGCAACTTGGAGAAAAGTCCTGCTCACAAATGATTGTATCGAGGTCTTAAAAGAACAATGTGTTTTATGCCTGTCTTACTATAAATACCCTTATTTTGTGTTTTAGCAAGCCAATAGGTACAATGAGGAAGATTTAGTCTTCTAGAGGTTTGAGTGTATTCTTGACACTGTCACACATTTGTTCAAGCTGGGTTAGATGATCTCCAAGTTTCCTGTCTTCTTTAAGATTGTGTATCTTGAAGTCTTTTTACTCCTAAACCTATGATCTGTGACCTAAAGTCAATCTATCTCTATTTACCTGCCTATATATCTATCATAGACTCAATAGTCTCCCCAACCCTAAAGCTGTTCTTATCCTAATTCCTGAATGCTTGGTCATTCAGTCATGTCTGACTCTTTGAGACCCCATGGACTAGAGCCTACCAGGCTCCTCTGTCCATGGAATTTCCCAGGAAAGAATACCGGAGTGGGCTGCAATTTCCCTCTCTAGGGGCTCTTCCCAACCCAGGGGTCGAACCTGCAGCTCCTGTGCCTCCTGCATTGGCAGGAGTGGTCAGGAGTTCTATACCACTGAGCCACCTGGGAAGCCTCATCCGAATTCCTAGAGTTTGCGAACATGTTGCCTTATAGCAGAAGGGACTTTGCATTTGTAGTTAGCTATCTGAGCGCTGAAGAATTGATGCTTTTGAATTGTGGTGTTGGAGAAGACTCTTGAGAATCCCTTGGACTGCAAGGAGATCCAACCAGTCCATTCTGAAGGAGATCAGTTCTGGGTGTTCTTTGGAAGGAATGATGCTGAAGCTGAAACTCCAGTACTTTGGCCACCTCATACAGAGTTGACTCATTGGAAAAGACTCTGATGCTGGGAGGGATTGGGGGCAGGAGGAGAAGGGGACGACAGAGGATGAGATGGCTGGATGGCATCACTGACTCGATGGACGTGAGTTTGAGTGAACTCTGGGAGTTGGTGATGGACAGGGAGGCCTGGTGTGCTGCAATTCATAGGGTCACAAAGAGTCGGACACGACTCAGTGACTGAACTGAACTGATGTATCTTGAGATGGAAATATTATTCTGGATTATTGGATGAGACCAATGTAATCACAAGGGTCCTTGTAAGAAAGAGGCATGAAAGGCAGAATCAGAGAAAAGGTGTGACCATGGAAACAAAGGTTGTTATAGTATACGGTTGACCCTTGAACAAGAATGGAGGTTAGGGACACTGACCTTCCACACAGTCAAAAATTTCATATAATTCAGTCAACCTTCACTGTTTTGGGTTTCTTCATGCTAGCAGTTTGGCATTTGAGGATTCAACCAATCTTGGATCAGATCGTGTAGTACTGTAGTGTTTATTATTGAAAAATATCTGTGTATAAATGAACTTGCACAGTTCAAAGATGTGTTGTTCAAGGGTCAGCTGTACTTTGAAGATGGCAGAAGGGATGGAGACCCAAGGGATGCAGGTGACCTCTATAAGCTGTGGAAAATGAGGCAATAGATTCCCCTCTGGAGCTTCTAAAGGGGAGGGGGTCCTGCCAAGACCTTGATTTCTGCCCAGTGGAACTTATTTGAGACTTCTGACCTCTAGAATTGGAGATAATTAATTTAGAGATAATACATTTCTGTTGTTTTAGGCCACTACATTTGTGGTAATTTGATACAATAGCCCTAAAACATTATGAAACTTTAGGGTTCATTTCAGCTCAGTTGCTCAGTCATGTCCGACAGACATCTACTTTCCAACGGACATGACTGATTCTTTGTGACTCCATGAACTGCAGCACACCAGGCTTCCCTTTCCATCACCAACTCCTGGAGCTTGCTCGAACTCATGTCCATCAAGTTGGTGATGCCATCCAACCATCTCATCCTCTGTTTTCCCAATCTTTCCCAGCATCAGGGTCTTTTCCAATGAGTCAGTTCTTTGAATCAGGTGGCCAAAGTATTAGAGCTTCAGCTTCAGCATCAGTCTTTCCAGCTAGTATTCAGGACTGATTTCCTTTATGACTGGTGACTTATGAAACCTTAGGATTAATAAATCCTATATCTGTCCCTCTAACTGCTTTTTACTCAATGAAATGGGACAGAAATGGAGTCAAAGTCAGGACATGACCTATAGGATCATATAAAGATTTGAGTTCTGTAATTTACTCAGATCAAATACTGGCTCTCTCTCTTGCTACTTGTCTGACTTTAGGCTTGTCACCTACTTTGTTTCCTCATCTGCCAAGCTAAGATAATGATAGCACCTACTTTCCTTACAGAATTAATGGACTCAGTGCTCATAAGACACATGTATAAGCTTCCTGTGCCAACGTCCGAGCTTCCTATCAATGCTCTCCAGCAGTTTCTTCCCCTAAATACAGTGTTTAGAATCTGGAGAAGAGCATATTTAGGTGAGGTTGGGACCATGAGATTCATGAGAGTCAGAGTGATGTAAGAGTTAAGCCTGGAAGCCTAAAGAAGAGGATGAGGGATTTGCCTGAGGCTGGTTCCAGTTTTCTCAACCTCTGAGTTTTCACTGGCTTTGAAATAGACTCTCAGTTGATTCTGGGACTTCTACAAAGACTGAGGTCACCTCTTCATAACAATGGCATTTATGAAAGCATCAAGCTGAGATGCGATGCAAGCATTTCAATCTCTAGAGTAGACTCTTATCATATCCCAACCCACTAAAGAGGACTGACTACATTTAGCTGATTATTCAGACAGTTTCTTTGATGTAGAAAATCCAGAAAGATTTTAATCTTTTATTGTTTGATTTTGAATTCATAATGTGTATGTCTTTGGGAGAATGGAATAAAAAGGGCACCTTTCCCTTTAGGAAAGCACCAGAGTTTTTATACAATAAAAAAGATGAAAGGCACTATGAAAATGGTCAAGGCAGGGCCAAGCACTTATTATTCTGATGCTATTGTTAAACACTCTAGTCCCGTTTCTTCTGGTTTTGTCACTTGAATTTTTCATAGGGTGAGAGGGACAATGTGGTTTTTCAGTATCTCCATTTGTAAGATGTTTCTGATTCATTTGCTGTCTGGTTTTTCACTATTGTAAGCACATCATTTTGGGATGGGATGCTCCTGAAATGATTTTTGGTGTTCACATCAATACTGTGTTACCTGAAGAAATGAGCAGAACTGCAAATGCCAATAAATTGTGTTTGTGACAATCTCTATAGAAACCAAGTATTCATGTCAGAAGAGAGATGCTTTGGTTTGGTAGAAAGGTGGCTTCCATGAGATCCTAGTTCTTCTTCTCCAAGCTGTGTGACTTTGGGGGATAATGATGGCTGGTGTGTCTGTAAAGTTTTATAATTTACAGTGTCTTCAGGTGTCTTTGGGCTTCCCTGATAGCTCAGTTGGTAAAGAATCCACCTGAAATGCAGGAGACCCCAGTTTGATTCCTAGGTTGGGAGGATTCACTGGAGAAGGGATCGGCTACCCACTCTGGTATTCTTAGGCTTCCCTGTGGCTTAGCTGGTAAAGAATCCTCCTGCAATGTGGGAGACCTGGGTTCGATCCTTGGGTTGGGAAGATACCCTGGAGAAGGGAAAGGCTACCCACTCCAGTATTCTGGCCTGGAGAATTCCATGGACTCTATAGTCCATGGGGTTACAAAGAGTCAGAATGACTGAGCAATTTTCACTTTCTGTTTCTTTCAGGTGTCTTTTACCTATGTGATTCATGGGTTTGCAAAGAGTCGGACATGACTGAGCGACTGAACTGAACTACAACTCCCTCATGGGCTAGATTATAGTTGTACCCATATGAGAGAAGAGAAAAAGTAATCCCAGGAAAGTAAACTGATTTCCCTAAGTTTTTGCAGGTGCTAAGTGCCAAAGCAATGACTCCAGATGGATTTTCTTTCCCCTGTAACATGTTGCTTCCTAAAAAAAACCCCTTTGATTCAAATAATTAAAGTATGAGTCTCAATTTCTTCCCATGTAAAGTGTGCATATGGACTAGATGGTAGTGCTAAGCCACTTTCAGTCGTGTCTGACTCTGCAACCACATGAATTATAGCCCACCAGGCTCCTCTGTCCATGGAATTCTCTAGGCAAGAATATTAGAGTGGGTTGCCATTTACTTCTCCAAAAGTGAAAGTCACTCAGTCGTGTCCAACTCTTTGCAACCCCATGGACTATAGGGTCCATGGAATTCTCCAGGCCAGAATACTGGAGTGGGTAGCCTTTTCCTACTCTAGGGGATCCTCCCAATCCAGGGATAGAACCCAGGTCTCCTGCATTGCAGGCAGATTCTTTACCAGCTGAGCCACAAGAGAAGCCATGGACTAAATGTGACATCACAAACTCAGACCTAAAGGGGCGATGCAGGCAATGTTAATGAGAGATANTTTTCCTACTCTAGGGGATCCTCCCAATCCAGGGATAGAACCCAGGTCTCCTGCATTGCAGGCAGATTCTTTACCAGCTGAGCCACAAGAGAAGCCATGGACTAAATGTGACATCACAAACTCAGACCTAAAGGGGCGATGCAGGCAATGTTAATGAGAGATGTTGTCTAGATATAAAGGAAATGGTATTAAATGTGACAAGAGCCATGTGTCATCTAGAGTGAGGAGTTGCTGTCAAGCTGTTTTTCAGAGGAAGGCAGCAAAACCAGTGTTGTCGAGTTTTCTGCTGTTTCAGGAGAAGACAAAAATCTAAATTTTCAAGTGAAATCTCCGCGTGTTAGATCAATGCTTAATTGACAGAACTATGACCCCCTCTCTAAGGTCAAGGGGTGGGAGGGGGCACCTTCATTTCCATTAACTCTGATGTGCTGGANGATGGACGTGAGTTTGAGTGAACTCCGGGAGTTGGTGATGGACAGGGAGGCCTGGCGTGCTGCAATTCGAGGGGTCACAAAGAGTCGGACACGACTGAGCAACTGAACAGAGAGGTTCGTTTCCATAGTATTACGAGAGTTATACATTATTAACAATCAAATAAAGCCATCAAAAATTGAGAAAACAATCAAAGTGCATGTTTTTAGAGGTTGCTTTTACAGGACACAGTAGCAGTCCCCGAAGTCCGGAAGTCTCAGTTTTCTGATGGAGAATATTATTATCTTCCCTCGTGATCAGGGATGGGGAGAAGGGAACATTTCCTCAACAGTCTATAGAGACATCTTCCACTAGCCCTGGGAACTAAACCTCTGTTAGTGACCAGCAAAAGAAAGAAACCTGAAGAGACCCAAACTTACAACATAGGAGGGACATGGGCTTATTCATTAGAACATGGGAAATGTGTGTTTTGTGTCTACCACCTACATTTGTGACAACATGGATCATTATGTCTGTTTTACAGGGGAGAAGATTCAAGTTTCAGAAAGGTTGATTAACTTAAACAAGGTCATGAGAGATTAAAAGATATCAAAGCCAGGATGTAAAGCCACAAAGGTCTGACTTCAGAATCCATCCCTTCTGCTTTGCCCCGTAGCAGTTTGTGCAACATGTGTTGGTAACAAAATTTATTTGGCCTTGAACGATTTTCACGCTCCGCTTTGGATAGTGACCTTTTTGAGTGTCATGCAAGTTCTGAATGATTTTGGTGAAATGAAAAGTTCTAACTATTCCTTCCTAAAAAAGGAGTGGGAGCCTTGAAGGAGGATTGCCATTTCAGCTGTCTGATGAAGGGCATTTCAGGCAGAAGACACAGCGTGGCTAAGGCACAAAGGTGAGAGAGGCTTAGTCAGAGAATGGAGGGTAGTTCATTTTGAGGAGATCTGAGTGCATCAGGAGGTGAGGCTTTTAGGCCAGGACCTGGGAAGCGGAGGAAAGTCATTTCTGAAGAGAGGATTAAAGAGCTCAGAGCTGTGTCTAAGATTGTTCTGACAGCAGTGCGTAGATTGGAGCAGTGCTCAAATAGACTGAGGAAGAAGTGACCTTTTCCATAGAAACTGTTAAGGAGCTCGAGAAGTCTGGGTTTTCATTTACTGAGTTCAGGAAACATTAACTTTGTCACAGATATTTCCCAGAGGTATGAATACGTACTGTACCCTACTGGTTCAGAATGCAAGGTTTAGGGGGAGTTAAACACCCTTAAGCCACAAGGTAGATGCTTAAAAACGAAACATTCCCTCAAAGTGAGGCATAGCAATGAAAGTATGAAGACATTAATTCATGCTATTCTTCCTGCCTGTTGCCTTATACCAGCCATTCCACCGAAATGATTTCTTCTATGGCTATGTGGCTAAATTAGTCACAAATGGAATTATTCAAGGAATGATGCATTTACTTTGCATTTAATGCCCTGCCATTACCACTCTGTTTAGGTCTTTGATCTCTGTTGCTTAATTAAGGAGAAATTCTTGAATTGTGCCTGGCCCTGGTCTGAGGGCCCCAGGAAGTCTGTGTCACACAGTAAGCAGGTCATTGGTGAGCCCACCAGATGAACTAAGTCTGTGTAACAGATGCTTCAACACCCTTTGCAGTAGGTACATATAGATACCAGATGTGGTCACAGACCAACCTTTCTTGCTTCTCAAACTGAAACAATTCACAGTACAACAGATTTTCTTTAAGGGACAAGCCCAGGTTTCCATAAACGCCGCTATGTATGCTATCGGCCTTCCCCCAGACGGCTTCTCCGTAATCACTCAACAGGTATTGATCACCAGCTATGTGCCTGGCATTATCTTAGGAGTTGATAGAGGAAGTTTCACCTATGAAAATTGTGTTCAGAATTTTGAACTTCTTTCCAGTTCATTGATCTTACAACTCGTTCCTAATTTTGAAAACAAACACACGAAAAAGACTTCCAGAAACATTGTCATATTTGAAATGGGTGTATTCCTACCAGTGAAATAGAGCTCTAATAACACAGAGAATACGGTACTAGGATATCGTCTAAGAATTATGATGGAATAAAAGCCTTTCATCCTCTTTATTCTCTCAAGTATCATTCATCACCTGACAATGACAAGGAGAATGAGAAATAGAACTGAGGAGACCAGCAGTCACCTACAACACCAGTCTACCAGCAGTGAAGACAGAGAGCCATCGGAGGTCTGATGGCTACATTCATAGGGCAGAGTTTTGTGAGACCCAGGTGCCCGAAATAATGGCTGCCAAAGAGAAGCAGGCAGATTTCCTGCAGAATTCTGGAAAGGAAGAAGCCAGGTTCTGAGAAGGATGAGTTGATATGGAGAGCTTGAAAGACAAGCAGTGTTTGAGAGGCTGCGTAAGATCTTCCCCGTCTCCCTGCAACCCAGGGTGTTACCCCTCATGCGCACAGTTACGGCTTCTGGAGCAAATCCCAGACCCCAGGTGCAGGATAGGTTTTGAGGGTGAGGAGGAAATAGGGACACTAGATTAACTAAAAAATGTGTTTCCCCAGGGTTAGATCTCTAGCAGTCAGAATTAAAAAAAAAAAAAAAAAAGATATGCTTAGAAAAAAGGTTACAAGGAAACAACCTGTAATTGTAGTTCCCAGTTGGAAAACCCTGATTTTTTTTTCCTTTATTTTTCACATTTTGTTTAATGTGTACATATTATTTTCATGCTAAAAAGAGCTATCTAATGCAGGGAAAATAATTGTGATAAGGAAGAAAGAGGAAAATGGTTGTCAAGATTTAGTGAATGTGCTCCTGATAAACTATTTTTTAGAGCAATTTTAGGTTCATGGAAAATGTAGAGAAAGTGTAGGTTTTTGTATACCCATTGTCCCCACACGAGCCCAACCTCCGCCACGACTAACATCCGCTCTGCAGTAGTACATTTGTTACAGTCAGTGACCCCACACTGACACATCGTTAGGGCTCACTCTCAGTGTTGTGCTTTCTCTGGGTCTGGACAGATGTTTAATAGCATGGATCCACCAGTGCAGCATCACACGGGGTAGATTCACTGCTCTCAAAATGCTCTGTGTTCTGCCCGTTCATCCTTCCCTCCCCATTAGCCTCTGGCCACACTGATCTTTTCATTGTCTCCATGGTTTTGCCTTTTCCAAAATGTCATAGCTGAAATCATCATGTTGCTTTTTCAAATTGGCTTCATCACTTAGCAAGTAATACACATTTAACTTTCCTCCCTGTCTTTCATGACTTGATAGCTCATTTCTTTTTAGCACTGAATATTTTCTCTTCTGGATGTACCACAATTTGTTTATTCACTCACCTACCAAAAGACATCTTGGTTGCTTTCAGGTTTTGGCAGTTATAAATAAAGCTGCATTTTATATGATTCTATTTTCTCTCCTCTTAGCGTATCCATTAAATGTCTTTTAAAGCTGCATTTTAATGGTTGCTCTAGAGTTTGCAATGTACGTTTACAACCAATCCAAGTCCACTTTCAAATAACTCTGTAATATTTCATGAGTAGTATGTGTCTTATAATAAAATAATCTTTTTTTCTCCTTCCTGTTCCTTGTGTAATTGTTGTCATTCATATCATTTATATATAAGCATATATATAATTGAATGTATTGTTGCTATTATTTTGAACAAGCTTTTGTTAAATCAATTAAAAATAAGAAAGATAAAAGGGTTTTTGTTTTTTTTTTAAATTTTACCTTCACCGATTCTTTCTTCAGTGCTTTTCCTTTTCCACGTAGATCTGAATTTCCAACGTATATCATTTTCCTTTTCTGTGAGAACTAATGTTTCTTGTAAGATGGGTCTACTGGAAACACATCCCGTCAATTTTTCTTTGAGAGAGCCTTTATTTCTCCTTCACTTTGGAAGGCTAATTTCATAGAGAACAAAATTCTAGGTTGGTGGTTTTTTTTTTTCCCTCTCAATATTTTAAGTATTTCACTTCACAATCTTACTTGCATGGTTTCTGAGAAGTCAAGTGAGTTCTTTTCCTTATTCCTCTATAGGTAAGGTTCTTTTCTCTTCTGATTCTTTCAAGTTTTTTTTTTTTTTTTTTTTCCCTTCGATTTCTGAAGCTTAGATGTGATACCTTTAGGAGTAGGTATTTTGGACATTTGTCCTGCTTGGGCTCTTTGAGCTTCTGGAGCTGTGATTTGGTGTTTGACATTTAATTTGGGGGAAAGTCTCAGTCATTATTGCTTCAAATATTGCTTCTGTGTCTTTGTACTCCTGGTGTTCCCATCTCACCTATGTTATGCCTTTTATAGTTGCCCCATAATTCTTGGATATTCTATTCTGTTTCTCCCCTTTGCTTTTCCATTTTGGAAGGTTGTTTTGTCATAACCTCATGTTCGGAAATATTTTTTTCTTAATTATGTCCATCAAAGGCATTCTTCATTTCTGTTACATTGGTTTTAATCCCTAGCATTCTGTTTTGATTCTTTCTTAGTTTCCATCTCTCTGCTTACAATATCCATCTATTCTTGCATGTTATCTACTTTTCCCGTTAAAGCCCTTAACATATTAATCAGTATTTTTGAAATTCCTGGTCCAATAATTCCAAAATTGCTACCATACCTGACTTTGGCTCTGATACTGTTCAGTCTGTTCAAGCAGTGTGTTTTTATTTTTTTTTTTTGCTTTTTATTATGCCCTGTCATTTTTTTTGTTGAAAGGTTGACATGAAGTAGTGGATAAAAGGAACTGCTGTCAATAGACCTTCCATAAAGTCTGAGGGACTGGGAAGTGTTCTGTAGCCCTGCGATTTTTAAAAATAACTTTATTTATTTTTGGTTGCAGAGTCTTCATTGTGGCGCACAGGCTTCTCATTGTGGCGGCTTCTCTTGTTGCAGAGCCAGGCTCTGTAGTGTGGGCTTTGGTAGCTGTGGCACACAGGCTTAATTGCTCTGAGGCATGTGGGATCTTCCCAGACCACAGATCGACCCTGTGTCTACTGCATTTATAGGTGGATTCTTATCCACTGCACCAGCAGGAAAGTCCCTGTAGCCCTGTGATTAGGTCTCAGCCTTTTGGTGAGCATGTACCCTGGGCTGTGGACCTCCCCACTGCTCTTCAATTTTATCCCCTCTTTCAGGTGGAACAAGATGGCTGAATTATTCAGCCAAGTTGGAGTAGGATATTTCTCTTCCCGAGGTCGTTTATTCTCTGATAAAGCCCCAGCAGAATAGGTTCAGGTAAATAGTTTATCCCAAGGCCAGGCTTTGTAAAGAACAGATTTCTGTGGTGTTTATCAAAATGGTTCCTTTTCCCCTCCATCTGCCAGAAACATAAAAGAATTTTTCTCAAGTACTCTCTGTGAGGCTCTGGTCAAGCTCTGGGAGGTAAAACACACAAAGGTGTGGGGTCCTCTACCCCTGAGTCCCACTAGAGTTTTTCATTCTCAGATTTGTCCACACTGAGCTTCCAGCAATTTATCAATTACTGTTTGGGTTTTCCTGTGCCAGCACTGGTTTTCATGGAGGTTTCTGCTTGAGGGTTTCTGTTTGCTGTAGGTTGTGATTCTCTGTATCTATCTTTCCAGTTTGGGGGCAGCTGTCTGCCCTATGACCTCACTTCTCTTGCGAGTTTTCAGCAGAATCATTAAATTTTCACTTGTTCAGCTTTTTACTTGCTGTTAGGATGGAGTGGCAACCTCTAAGCTCCTTATATGCTGAGCCGGAAACTGGAAGCCTCATCCAATTTTTAAAACAGGGTTTTGGACCTTTATATTTTCCTGAACAAAATGCCAGCAGCTGGACCTGCATAGTCATGCCATGGTTTCTAGTCTTATAAGAATTTATAAAGAAGGACTTCATGTCTTATCCAGTAAGTCCCTTGTGACTCTTGTACATTTAAAGTAAAATCCCAGTTTCTGGTAAGATCTGAAACTGTAGCTTTTTGGGCTTTGTCACATATTTAAAACATCATACCAGAAGTAAGCCCATGAGAGGCATTATTATATATTAAGGGCTACTGTGATTTTTTTGGCTCCCATGGATGTTTCTAGAAACCTAATGAAACATTGAGATGATTGGTTTTGCAGCTGTTGAGGTCAAACCTTAGCCCAAGATTTTGTGTCCCTGTTTTCTCTTTACCGTTCAGCACAACCAACACGCAGGGTTCTGTTTCTCCTTCCTCTCCACCTCATCTACTTGACATGTTGATAGGAGCTTGGCCAGGCTGCCTGGCAACCGAACCGAAAGCCATATGGCTTGTTCAGTCAGAAAGGATATTCAGGAATAAAATAACCATGTGGATGGCCCTGCACAAAGTCTTTTAATCACAGAGGCATTTAACTTTAGAGTGTTGTGATCACCTACCAAGTCCTTCCCCTTGTCTCACAGTTCTGGAATCAATGTTAGCAACATTGTATTTCTGACAACACCAGGATTGTCTAATCATTTTGTGTAGAGTAACCTTGCAAGGTAAGTGATAAAGAAAGATGAGGGAACATGAAACGGTAAGAAATTCAGCCACTTGCTTGAAGTCCCAAAGGTAGTGGTAAAAACACAGAGCAAGAAGTGAGATTTGTTACTTGCATCTCACCACGAAGTCAGTGGTTTTGAAGCATTTCTTCTCTCCCACCCAAAGAGTCTCCCGCTTGACTTTCTTTACTCAAGTGTTGGGAAATACCTTGTGTAAAGTAGATGAGAGCAGCTACTGGAGACAGAACAGTGGTCTATGATTCATCCATCCTTTCATTTGCACATTTCAGAAATTTTCATTGAATATGTTACTATATTCTAGGTTCTATTTTAAGCACAGGGTTATTTCCCTAAAGAAAACAGGTAGACATCCTTGCTTTATTGACATGTATACATTATCATGTGTAAAATAGATAACTAGTGGGAAGCTACTGGATTTAAGCACAGAAAGCTCAGCCTGGTGCTCTGTGATGACATGGAGGGGAAAAGGAGGCCTTGATATATAACAGAGACCACCACCACATTATAAAACAATTGTCCTCCAATTAAAAAAAAGCATTCTCATTATAAAGATTCTGCCCTATCTGTGCTCAGTCATGCCCAGTTCTTTGCGAACCCATGGACTATAGACCTCTAGACTCCTCTGTCCATGTCCTGTCTTTTCCAGGCAGGAATACTGAAGTGGATTGCCATTTCCCTCTCCAGGGAATCTTCCTGACCCAGGGATCAAACCCACGTCTCTTTTGTCTCTTGCAATGATAGGTGGATTCTTTACCACTGTTCCACCTGGGGATACCCATTGGTGGTGGCGGTTTAGTTGCTAAGTCATGTCTGACTCTTTTGTGACCCCATGTACTGTAGCCTGCGAGGCTCCTCTGTCCGTGGGATTCTCCGGGCAAGAATACTGGAGAGGGTTGCCATTTCCTTCTCCAGGGGCTCTTCCCAACGCAGGAATCCAACCCAGGTCTCCTGCATTGCAGGCAGATTCTTTACTGACTGAGCTATGAGGGAAGCCCGGGAAGCCCCGTTAGTGTTGGTAAAATGAATTTAGGGGAAAAAGACCTGTAGGTCTCCCTCCTCTCTCTTCTTGGCTCCGGGGGTTCTGAGGGTGCAATGTGCAAACCACTACAATAGGTCAGACATTTTAACAGCTAGAACATCACTCAGAGCTAGAGAGGGGAGGGGAAAAAAATGGTGGGATCATATGACAGCATTTAAATTTTCCATTACTGACATAAACCCTCCCAGAAATATCAGGTAGAAGAGAAGGATGATTCCTGTTTGCGGGTCCAGTTTGGATAGCTGATTAGTGACTTGTCCACCTTGCCCTCCTTGGCCATCTCGGATGCTCACAGCTGTGTGTCTTGCTTTGTGTCTTATGCAAGCTGAGAGCTGTAGGATGGAAGGATGAGAAGGAAATTTAGATCCAAAATGCTGACAAGATGAAGTGTTCGCTAAAGACTCATCCCCTTTAAAAATGAAGTTATAAACCAGATAACTTTTCTTAGCCAGCTGATGTGGGGAAAGTGGAAAGCTCCAGAAAATTGTTTGGTTGAAAATTATGTTCTTAGGAATCAGGGTTGACTCGGTTGAGAATGAGCCTGTACATCTCTGCAGAGAAGCATGAGAACCTTTTTTGTGTAGAGCCAGAGAGAAACCTGAGTGGATAATGAACCCGTCCCAGGTGGTGCTGTGGTAAAGAACCCACCTACCAATGCAGGTAGACTTTAAGAAATGCTTGTTCAATCCCTGGGTCATGAAGACCCCCTGGAGGAGGGCATGGCAACCCTCTCCAGTATTCTTGCCTGGAGAATCCCATGGACAGAGCAGCCTGGCAGGCTGTAGTCCATAGGGTCACGCAGAGTTGGACACGACTGAAGCAACTGAGCACGTGATGAATCCTAGTTTGTGATTATCTTCAGTTTTTAGATACCTACAAACACTTGCATCTTATCTAACTCTGCCTTCTCTCAGTAATTTTCAAAGACATCTGGTAGCATTTCACCAAACAGTGGATTTTGGAGGGGAATTTTTTTTTTTTTCTTATTGTTGCCATTTTAAGGGGCTAAATACCATCCAGGAGACTGATTCACTTCTATCAAAAACACTGGTCAGTTGGTTTTCATGTTAGCAGGATCATTTTCAGGCAGGAAAAAAAAAAAAAAACTTTTTTCCCTTTTGCCCATTTCTGCTTTCATTACAAAGAGCCAAGAATAACAGAGCCTATGAATCAGCCACTAGGTAATGGACCTTTTCCTGTGGACATCAGGCTTACAGCAAGGAGAATTCAAATATCTTTCTCAATAAAATTGCAAATGATCACATATCACATACCCTCAGCATCACATATTCAAGTGTAAAGCCCTTGAATACTAAGTGTCTACTATAGTGCAACAGATTAAATTTTGTAAACTAATACCCATTTCCCCTTGGACTTGGATTTTACCTGCATTCATTTGTTTTATTAGCTTTTCCCCCCCAGAAGCCACCCTGTCCAGTGCTCTCAAATAAAATATGTCGATTTTACTCAGTTTTTTATGCATGTCATAACTTATTGTTTAGAAAGAGCCATCAGACAGAGAAAAAAGTGTTGGTGCAAGATAATAAGTAGGGGGCTGCCGGAAGTGAAACGGTCATGTGGCAGAAATCCGATGGGGGGCTTTGGACAGTCGTATGCTGCAAGTTGTTGTTTAGCTGCTAAGTTGTGTCTGACTCTTCTGCGACCCCATGGAGTATAGCCTGCCAGGCTCCTCTGTCCATGTGATTTTCCAGGCAAGAATATTGGAGTGGGTTGCCCCTTCTCCAGGGGATCTTCCCGACCCAGGGATCAAACCCATGTCTCCTGCATTGGCAGGTGGGCTCTTTACCACTGAGCCACCAGGGGAGCCTAGTATGTTGCACAGAAGACAGTAAATGATGGGAAAACGAACAGAAAGCCTTCTTAGAGTAGGAGACATTTTCCAGGCCATCTGTTGCCTACATTCACCGAATTCTCTTTTCACCTTTGATTTTAAAAATGGGAAAAGTATGTATCTCCCTAGAGTCACACAGTGGAGTCAGGGCTAGGACCCAGGTTTTCTGACTCCTGTATCTGTCTGCTTGTTATTATGCCATGGTACCTTCTGAGACGCTGGCTCATCTTCATCACAGACATTTGGTCAGGAGTTGTCAGGAACCACAGAACATCTGAGCTAGAATGGGTGTGTTACATCATCTGTACCATGCCTCACTCGATGTTAGGAGTTCTTTACCACCCTGATGGGTTATTATCTGGCTCCTGCTTGAACACTAGCTCATGAGATAGACAGTCCAGCTCTTACAGATTTTCTGTATGGGAATCTCAGACTACCCTCTGATTTCTGTCCGTTTGTCCCAGTTTTCTTCCTTGATGTATCAAGCACTTATTATTTAGTAATACAAAGTGAAATAAAATGTCTCTCCTGCCCTCCAGGAGCTTAGTAGGGGAAACCGTCAAATAAATGAGTAATGAGGAGCCAGCAGGATAAGGATTCTGGGGGGGGTATGTGCTTTGCTGTGCAGGAGAAACATCTGAATCAGGCTGGAACCAGGTGGGGAAAAGCTGCTTGAAGGAGGTGACCCTTGAGCTGGATTTTGGAATAAGTAGATAAACAGATGAAGAAAGAAGAGGCGGCATTTCAGACAAAGGGAAGAACCTGTAGAAGGGCTCAGAATCATTCTTTAGCACATGACTTTAGAGATGAGTATGAAAGTAGGGAAAAACACTAGACCATTCAGGTATGGCCTAAATCAAATCCCTTATGATTATACAGTGGAAGTGAGAAATAGATTTAAAGACCTAGATCTGATAGATTGAGTGCCTGATGAACTATGGATGGAGGTTCGTGACATTGTACAGGAGACAGGGATCAAGACCATCTCCATGGAAAAGNGTTGGTGGTGGACAGGGAGGCCTGGCGTGCTGCGATTCATGGGGTCACAAAGAGTTGGACATGACTGAGCAAGTGAACTGAACTGATATATGATCTGTACAGCTGGAGGTAGGGAGATTTATGGCAAGTGAGGGGAGAGAAGGTGAGAAAAGGATGCACAAGTAAGATGCAGCCACCGGCATCGTGTGCAGTTGTATTGTCAGAAGAGTGTTTTATAGCCTTCACCCCATTTAGTGAAAATCACTCAGTCGTGTCCAACTCTTGGCGACCCCACTGTAGCCTGCCAGCTCCTCTCTCCATGAAATTTGCCTGGCAAGAATACTGGAGTGGGTTGCCATTTCCTTCTCCAGGGGGTCTTCCTGACCCAGGGATTGAACCCCGGTCTCCTGCATTGCAGGCAGGTTCTTTACTATCTGAGCCACATTAAGATGCCTTCAAATTTAACTTGTCCTGCTTCGGAGCATGATGATCAGAAAACTCTAAGTTCAAATCCTGACACCAGTAGGAGGCCATTCTAAGCGTTAGTCTCTTCATCTGTAAATTGAGGGTGGTAGTAATTTTTCCCAACATTTGTTTAGATAAAAGGGTACATGAAAGCACCTCACATAGTTCCTGACTCACTGGAGCTATTAAAATCTTTCTCCTCTTTTCCTAAAGTCTCTGTAATAATTACACCCAGAGGCCCTACCTTGGCTGTTGTAAACTCTAACTTTAGACTGTTTTGTTTTTGGCAAGGATCCTGTCATTTTTACTAACCACACATTTCTGCATTATGGAGTGAAATTAAATCCAAAGTGAAGATTGCCCTTATTACTTCCTAAGGCTTTGAGAGAGAAAGTGATTAGAAAGGTAAGTTATGGTTTTTCCAGATATCCTGCTTTTAGCAGACTAAGAGAGTGAGATGATGAGGATTTCTGAGTCAGACAAAAAGGTCAGGGAAGCTACTGGATTTGATTGAAGTATGTGGGGGAGACTGTTTATATGATAGATATATTTTGTTTGAAGAAGGATTTTGAACCTACTCAAGTGTAGTAGCAATATGTCTGGAGCAGAGGATATGCTTTAGCTGAAAGCATGTGCAAGAAATATAGCCATCCTAAGAAAGACCCAGAGTGTAAAAGGGAAAGTTGAATTATTTGCAGTAAAATGGAAACTCAAATTAGAAAGGAAAAGCCTTGCATGGAGAAAAGTTGAAGTTAAAAAAGTAAGGACTGGCTCCTCTCTAGCCCTGTCCAAGGATCTTTATCAGGAGAGGCAAGGGAGATGTGGAAGAGGAAATGAGACTAGCGGAGTCATGGGAAAGTGGGTGAGGGAGATTTAACGATGAAGCGGAAGTGAAAGAAAGGCTGATGTGTGTGGCTTTGTATTTGTGTATTTGCTGTGTNTAGCCCTGTCCAAGGATCTTTATCAGGAGAGGCAAGGGAGATGTGGAAGAGGAAATGAGACTAGCGGAGTCATGGGAAAGTGGGTGAGGGAGATTTAACGATGAAGCGGAAGTGAAAGAAAGGCTGATGTGTGTGGCTTTGTATTTGTGTATTTGCTGTGTCAGAATAATGACTTTTCCCCTTCCTTCCTTCCTTTCCATAGCAGCCCCCTGCCTTTTTTTTTTTTTTTTGGCTAAATAATCAGGTCTAAATTATGACCTTGGTAAAATGATGACAGCAAAGCTCAAAGTGAGATGAACTTCTATGAATAATACTCAGTTTCATGGAAAAACTTGTCTATAGTTGACAGTCTTTCCTTTATCTTTGGACTTAATCCCTTTTCATCATTTTCTACACCAATTCTTTTGAAAGTAAATTGACTAGTGCTGCAGATAAACATATACTTATTTGGTTTGATGTAATTTGTCTTCCCTGCATCTTCACCAGCAGTGTTATCCTGAGAATTAGTTTCTATTTCAGTAAAATGAGAAATAGACTAATAGCATGCTGGGACGGTGATCCTTTTTTCTACGTTTTGCTGAAGAGCTGACATCAAATATGTTAAAAAGGCAAAAGGCAGGGTAGTTCACCTGCCTGAAAATGGGTCTGCAATGTTCAAATGGTGACCCAGTGAGAGACAGATCATTACCTCAGAGAATGTAGTTATCACTAGAGCAAGTCAGAGCGTGAGATGGGTAGGCAGAGAATGGAAATTCCAAGGTCAGTTCTTACCACCATCCCTAACCCTTCCCAGGTGTAGCAGAGCAGATTCATTCAGAATAAGAGAGTAGCAAAGGAGATGAGGAGGTGGGCGAGAGGGTGGGTTGCAGAGAGTGAGGAGGGTGCCTATGAGCCACAGTGGTTTGTAAGGGCTCAAAAGTAAGCAGGTAGAATTAACACCATCAAGTGTTAACACTCCATCCACCTAGCTTGTGGTAGGCATTGTTGTTAGTCGCTCAGTCGTGTCTGACTCTTTGGAACCCCATGGGCTGTAGCCCACCAGGCTCCTCTGTCCACGGGATTCTCCAGGCAAGAATACTGGAGTGGTTGCCATGCCCTCCTCCAGATGATCTTCCCGACCCAGGGATCAAACCTGGGTCTCCAGCTTGGCAGGCAGATTCTTTGCCACTGAGCCACCAGGGATTGTCACGTTGCAGTTTCCACTTGGTTCTCTCACTTGCTCAGTGCAGTTTATCTAAGTTGTCAGTTTATCTGAGTACCTGTCCAGTGCCAGCCTTAGGGGCTAACTTGATTATGCGAATAAATCTCAGATATTTACTGAACATATGAGTATGTGTTGTGTGTTGGGCTGGCAGGGAGAGGCCATGGTGAATTGTTGTTTTTCCTCAAATCCATTTAAAAAATACTTATGGAGACTTACTGTGTGCCAGACACATTAGTAAAAGTTTAAGTATGGAAAATATCTTGATTTATTTACATATCCTCTTGATAAAAACCATTTGGGTCAGTTGCAGTTTTTACATTTATAAATGATGTTACTATGGACATTTTTCTTGTATGTGCCTCCCAGAGAGCTCCTTTGCAGGAGGTTGTCTTAGGTAGTGAAAATGAATAAACTATAGCTACAAATATTAACATATGTGAATCTTAGCATAATGCTGAGCCAAAAACCAAACACATATAAGTTGCAACACAGTAATAAATCAGTATGATTCCATTCATAAGAAACCAAAAGCATGAAAAATAAACATTATGTTGTTTAGGGATACCTGCATATGGGATAAGACTATCATAAAAACAAGGGAATAAGTTACACAAAATTAAGACAGCGATAATCTCAGGAAGATGGAGAGGGAATGAGATGGGGGAAGCACAAAGGCTATTGTACTGGTCCACTCATACAGGAAACTCTGGTTCATTTCTGTTTATATAGTGAGTAAATGGAACCTTGACATACATTTATATTAAGTATCATTTATATTTTTGATATATATTTAATTTTTACTTAAAATATTTTTAAAGGGAAGTGTGGATCATGACCTCAAGAAATTTATGGTTTATTGAAATAGAAAAGACATATTAGCAAATAAATGCCACAAAGTGCTTGAGCGATATGACTCATGGTGTTCAGTTGCTTATAGTCCCATGTAGATACTGATTTTTACATAATTTCAATTACACAGTTTTAATTCAAAGTAGAAATATGATAAATGCCATATGAGTAAAGTGCTATGAGAGTACAGAGAAATAAAATTGATAGGTTATAGGAAAGCTTCTTAAAGGAGGTGTCATATAAGCTGGATCTTGCAGGATGAATAAAATTATGAGCAAAATAGATCATGAGGGAAGAATTTTTTTAAAGAAGGAGATACTGTAGGGTTTCCCCTGGTGGCTCAGGTGTAAAGAATCCGCCTGCCAATGCAGGAGACACTGGTTTGATCCCTGATCTGGGAAGATCCCACATACCCCGGGGGGAAAAGCCCTGTGCCACAAATATTGAGCCTGTGCTCTAGAGCCCAGGAGCCGCAATGACTGAAGCCCAAGTGCCCTAGAGCCTGTGCTCTGCAATAAGAGAAGCCACCACGGTGAGAAGCCTGCATTCCACAACTGGAGAGTAGCCCCCGCTCACCACAAGAAGAGAAAAACCTGTGCAGCAGTGAAGACCCAGCACACACACAAACCAAAATAAGTAAAAAATAAAATTATTAAAATGAAATACCATAAACAAAAATGTAACATCTCTTGAGTACAGGACATGACTGAGGATGACAGTGAGGCCAGTGTAACTGAAACTTAGTGCTGGATGCAGAGGGAAGAAAGGATGCGGCTAGACTCAGGACCTTTGATGTCACGCTAAAGAATTTTGTCTTTGTTCTGCAACTGCTCAGTGGATCTCAGATTTCTCTTTATCTGGTAGCATTCTGAAGAATGGATTGGAAAAAGATGCAGGGAATGGGAGAGTTCGCAGAGAGCCTACCTTGGAAAGTTACAAGCAAAAGATGAAGGTGTAAGAAGTAGTGGAAATGGAAAAAACAGGGATGAATGTGAGAGCTGACATAGAGGTATGACCTGATTGGTAATTGAATTAGGAATGATCCACTACTTTCTTTATCTTACCTTTTTGTCCCGGTTTTACACTGACTAATTTTCTTGAAGAGATCTCTAGTCTTTCCCATTCTGTTCTTTCCCTCTATTTCTTTGCTTTGATCGCTGAGGAAGGCTTTCTTATCTCTCCTTGCTATTCTTTGGAACTCTGCNACTGGAATTCCATCACCTCCACTAGCTTTGTTCGTAGTGATGCTTTCTAAGGCCCACTTGACTTCACATTCCAGGATGTCTGGCTCTAGAAGAGTGATCACATCATCGTGATTATCTGGGTCGTGAAGATATTTCTTGTACAGTCCTTCTGTGTATTCTTGCCACCTCTTCTTAATATCTCCTGCTTCTGTTAGGTCCTTACCACGTCTGCCCTTTATCGAGCCCATCTTTGTATGAAATGTTCCCTTGTTATCATTAATTTTCTTGAAGAGATCTCTAGTCTTTCCCATTCTGTTGTTTTCCTCTATTTCTTTGCATTGATCGCTGAGGAAGGCTTTCTTATCTCTCCTTGCTATTCTTTGGAACTCTGCATTCAGATGCTTATATCTTTCCTTTTCTCCTTTGCTTTTTGCTTCTCTTCTTTTCACAGCTATTTGTAAGGCCTCCCCAGACAGCCATTTTGCTTTTTTGCATTTCTTTTCCATGGGGATGGTCTTAATCCCTTTCTCCTGTACAATGTCACTAACCTCCGTCCATAGTTCATCAGGCATTCTGTCTATCAGATCTAGTCCCTTAAATCTATTTCTCACTTGCACTGTATAATCATAAGACATTTGATTTAGGTTTAATAGAAGTATAAAGTATGAGATCATTTTATGTTCTCATATCAGATTTGCTCTCTTTTTCATTTAATTTTGAAGAGGTCTTATCAACACTGATTGGATGAAATGTCAGCAAAAAGTAAGAAAATGTTAATTTCAGTATGTACCAAATGCATGCTGACCAATGAAAAGACAACTTGAATAAAATTTTGAAATTCTTTTTTATTTTGGAGTATTTTTTCTGTATTTAAAGGATCAAATTCTTTTTATGAAAGATAATTCAGATAGCTAGTTGGCATTTTAAAATAAAATACAGAATAATATGAAAAATTCACTCTTGGTCAGTACTTGGATAGAAAACTCATGAAATTAGAAATATGTGACATCCTATTTCTAACCAAGTAAAATCAACATAATGAAAACTATTCTCCTGCATTCACTAAATAATTCTTCTTAGTTATTAAATAGTTTCTTTTCTAACTGGAAACCTCTCTAATGATATGCAATGAGAAAATAGTTACGTAAAAATTATTAAAAGATAGAAAATGAAAAACTGCAAATGTAATTTTTACCAAAGAGCCAGAAATACTCCTCCATTAAGAAAAGATCTGAACTGTGGTGTTGGAAAAGACTCTTGAGAGTCTCTTGGACTGCAAGGAGATCCAACCAGTCCATCCTAAAGGAAATCAGTCCTGAATATTCATTGGAAGGACTGATGCTGAAGCTGAAACTCCAATACTTTGGCCACCTGATGTGAAGAAGTGACTCGCTGGAAAAGACTTTAATGCTGAGAAAGATTGAAGGTGGGAGAATGGGACGACAGAGGATGAGATGGTTGGATGGCATCAGGAACTCAGTGGACATGCAGGAGCAAACTCTGGGAGATGGTGAAGGACAGGGAAGCCTGGCGTGCTGCAGTCCATGGGTTCACAAAGTTGAACAAAACTAAGCGACTGAACAGAACTGAAGAAAAGATTCAGGACTTCCCTGCTGGGCCAGTAGTTAAGAATGTGCCTGCCAAGGCAGGGGACACAGGTTCAGTCACTGGTCCAGGAAGATCCCACAGGCCGCAGAGCAAGTAAGCAGGTGTCTAGTTGCTCCTGCAGCCCCAGAACCCTAGAATCCAGGCTCTGCAACTAAAGAAAGTCCCCTGTGCAGCAAGGAAAACACCACAGTCAGAAATTTTAAAAAAATTAAAATTCAAAAAGCAATGCACTTTTACTGCAGTAGCCAGGTCAATACTACCACCTGCTGGTCAAAACAGAAATTGCAAGCCTGGAAAGGATATGAAAGGGTTTAAGTTGAACACTTTTTTTGGAAAGTGAAGTGAAAGTCACCCGGTTCAGTTCGACTCTTCCCAACCCCATGGACTATACAGTCCATGGAATTTTCCAGGCCAGAATACTGGAGTTGGTAGCAGTTCCCTTCTCCAGGGGATCTTCGCAAGGGATCTTTTCAACACAGGGATCAAACCTGTCGCCCACATTCTTTACACGCTGAGCCACCAGTGAAGCCCAGTACTGGAGCGGGCAGTCTATCACTTCTCCAAGGGATCTTCCTAACCCAGGAATGAAACGAGGGTCTCCTGCATTGCAGGTGAATTCTTTACCGGCTGAGCCACCAGGGAGACCAAATTATTTTCATGTCTGTGTGCCTTATGATTATACAGTGGAAGTGAAAAATAGATTTAAGGGCCTAGATCTGATAGAGTGCCTGGTGAACTATGGAATGAGATTCATTGACATTGTACAGGAGACAGGGATCAAGACTATCCCCATGGAAAAGAAATGCAAAAAGGCAAAATGGCTTACTGGGGAGGCCATACAAATACCTGTGAAAAGAGAAGCAAAAAGCAAAGGAGAAAAGGAAAGATATAAGCATCTGAATGCAGAGTTCCAAAGAATAGCNTGTGGGCAGGAGGAGAAGGGGACGACAGAGGATGAGATGGCTGGATGGCATCACTGACTTGATGGACGCCAGTGTGAGTGAACTCTGGGAGTTGGTGATGGACAGGGTGGCCTGGCATGCTGCGATTCACGGGGTCACAAAGAGTCGGCCACGACTGAACGACTGAACCAAACTGAACTTACATTGACTCCTGCATCAGTCCTATCTTGATCTGCATCCTTGTATTTCAATTGGCACATAACAAGCAACTCAGGAAAGGCATTACCAACTGCATTTTACCTAACATCTTTAAAACATTTATCTGGGGAAGATTAGCAGTATTTCCAACAAATATTTCTACTGAGGCAAAGTGGGTAAAGACTAAGGAGAAGTATACTTTTCCTAATTACAATGTTGATAGCTCAGGATTTGACCACTTATCTCCAATTTAATCACGTCAGTGCCTTAACATGTAAAGGTACCTCATGTGCTACCTTTTTTAGTTTCTTTTCACTTAAAAGTATTACATCCATTGGGATTCCCTGGTAAAGAGAATGCTCAGATGGTAAAGAGTCTGCCCGCAATGCGGGTGACCTGAATTCTATCCCTGGGTCTGGAAGATCCTCTGGAGAAGGAAATGGTAACCCACTCCAGTATTCTTGCCTGGAGAATCCCATGAACGGAGGAGCCTGGTGGGCTGCAGTCCATGGGGTTGCTGAGAGTTGGACACGACAGAGTGACTTCACTCACTCACTCATTATATCCGTTAGCTGTTTTATTTTTAATTATTCAAGGTAAAGAGGATTATTGTGTTTCAAAAAAGTTAAACAGAAAAAGTCTCTTAAAATTTCAATGAAAGTCATTGTTGAAAATCTTTCTGAAGTTCTAGGGGCCTTAGTAGGTACAACTTACTAAACACATTTTAACCTTAACTTGGTGTTGAGCTTCTAGGCTTCATTTTTGGTATGTAGTACTGTGGTTGAAGAACAGGCCCAAAACTACAATCACATAATATACTTCCGAAAGTATTTATTATTGTTCAGTCACAAAGTCGTGTCTGACTCTTTAACCCCATGGACTGCAGCGTGTCAGGTTCTCCCTGGCCTTCACCATCTGCCTGGCTTTACTCAGATTCATGTCCATTGAGGAGAAGGCAGTGGCACTCACTCCAGCACTCTTGCCTGGAAAATCCCACGGACGGAGGAGCCTGGTGTGCTGCAGCCCATGGGGGCGCTAGGAGTCGGACACGACTGAGCAACTTCACTTTAACTTCTCACTTTCATGCATTGGAGAAGGAAATGGCAACCCACTCCAGTGTTCTTGGCTGGAGAACCCCAGGGACGGGGGAGCCTGGTGGGCTGCTGTCTATGGGGTTGCACAGAGTCGGACACAACTGAAGCGACTTAGCAGCCGCATGTCCATTGAGTCAGATGTTTGTTATTTTTGCTGTTCATTCTTGAACAATCAACCCTACATGTAAGCTTATGTTTCTGATGTTTTCTATCTCTACTGCCTCTCCTCAAAATAGCATCCTGAAAAATATTGTTAGTTCATTTAAAGATTTTATATAGTTGGAGTCCAGCATGTCAATGTAGACAGGTTTCCCAATTATAGTAAATTCAAGTACGGAAGAAAAACATCTCACCTTACTTTGTTTCTTTCTCCAAATACACTGGACCAAAGAGATCTGTCTTGAATTCCTTTTTCGGGAAATAACAACACTGTACCAAAAGGTATTTATTTTTATCTTATTTTTATCACTTTCTGGGGTGTTTTGGGGGATTTCATGATTACATGCTTGCCAAGGTCCTTTGTTTTAGGTTCCTACAGCCTCCTGCTCAGCCTCTAATTGCTACCTGTTCTGTCTGATNCGCATGTCCATTGAGTCAGATGTTTGTTATTTTTGCTGTTCATTCTTGAACAATCAACCCTACATGTAAGCTTATGTTTCTGATGTTTTCTATCTCTACTGCCTCTCCTCAAAATAGCATCCTGAAAAATATTGTTAGTTCATTTAAAGATTTTATATAGTTGGAGTCCAGCATGTCAATGTAGACAGGTTTCCCAATTATAGTAAATTCAAGTACGGAAGAAAAACATCTCACCTTACTTTGTTTCTTTCTCCAAATACACTGGACCAAAGAGATCTGTCTTGAATTCCTTTTTCGGGAAATAACAACACTGTACCAAAAGGTATTTATTTTTATCTTATTTTTATCACTTTCTGGGGTGTTTTGGGGGATTTCATGATTACATGCTTGCCAAGGTCCTTTGTTTTAGGTTCCTACAGCCTCCTGCTCAGCCTCTAATTGCTACCTGTTCTGTCTGATAACTGCCTTTCTGTTTTGATTCTAGTGCCTTCCTAACAGTAATGATATTCAGTCTTTGCCTTGATATATCATCTAGGTACGCACTGACCCCCGCATAGGGAAAGGTAGTTGTGTATGTTCAAACAGCATTGGCTGAAATGTGACACTCCAACATGTGTAGGGCATTTGGGAAGTTGAGGCTCTTCGTTTTAGAAAGAGTTTTACAACTCTCTGCTGCTGTGGGTAGCCAATGCTTTGTTTGCCTTTAGCTTAGTAAACCTTGCTCTGTCTACACTGTGTTACAAAACATATGGTTAGTGCGTGTTGACTTTCAGTGTTTCTTTTGCACAGAATCTTCGCCATGGTGGAAGCGATGGGGAGCGGGGAGATACCTGTCTTTAATCAGTAGCGGGAGCATCTAGGGAGCCTGTATCGCAATCTGCTCAGATGAGAAGAGCGGTAACAACAGTGCCTACCACACTATACTCTCCCCATTTACCTGTAAGCTGTATCTTCATTGATCTGCTTCTGAAAATCAACTCTCTGACTTACTGGACTGAATCATTATCAGGCAGCCATGTAAAAATCGTAGTCTTTTTTCCTATTCCTGTCAATCTTTTATTTTTCTTCATGACAAGCCAAATACATACTAGAAATCAGTCATTCTCATACTTAGGTTTACTATCTTTGTAACTTTTTTTTGGTCAATTCATGTGTCCTTAGTCTCCTTTTCATGCCTTTTTCCTTTCTGTTTCATTTTTGCTCCATTTCCCAAAATGATCCTTGCATTTCAGTTTTGTGAACTTACCTTTTATTGATAATGCTTTGGTTTATTGTTTCCCATTCAAAGAGTCTTTGTAATAATAATCTTCACATACGAGTATTTTTGTGTTATTTTCTTTGAAACCAACATTTCTTTTCCTGCCATTGATAACTTACTGATTTTTTTCCCCCACAAACAGCAGATTAATTCTCTACTCGTTGTCTCTAAATTCAAAGTTGGAAACCTTACATATGCAAATTATCTTCTATTTGCTTTAATTATCAAACTCTGTTTCCTTCAGTGAATATGTTCTGTTTTGCATTTAGATGTTGCTAGAAAATGAGGAGAGAGTATGTGCAAAATAAGTCTGGAGGGAAAGAAAGAATCATTTGGAATTTTATTTTTCATTTAAAAAACTAATTGTATAACCCAAGCAAAGGAAAACTTGACCCTTTTGTCATCATAAGGGTGGACTGTTGGATCTCACAAATTTGGAAGTTCAGATGTTTCTTCTTTGTGTTGGCAACTCTGAGTGTGATCATTATAAAGGACAGTGCAAAGGAAGTGGGGAGTTTGCATGGCCAGACCACAGGCAGCATAATCTGATTTTTAATAGTTAGGATTTTTCTGTGGTCATGAAGAAGCATTCTTAAAAATATATCTGAAGAGTAGAGTTGCATTATGATAAGGTGAGCATTAAGTGGACATTTCACTCTCAGATATTTGTATAACCAAGGAATGCAGTGCACTCTTGGTCACCAAGGACTCTGGCTGAGGCTTTAGAAGATTACCCACTCTTTGGCAGTGAAGTGACAAGGGTGTTGTAGAAACAACATGCCTTTTCTTTCTTCAAGTCCTGTGTGGTTTCTGTTTATGTCTTTGTGTATCTTTCTCATTTGCTTATGTGTTAAGTAGTCTTGAAGGCCAGTACTCTTCTTGAAAACTTACTAAGATTCCGAAGCATTCAGTTCCTATCTGTATGACTTGTAAGGCTAATGATGAGTGACTTTGAAATCTGTCTGCAGTGTCTCCACCCAAACTATCCTCAAAAGTGCTTTCACTTGGTTCTTTAGAGAGAGCTATCTGGTAGGTGGGGGAAAAATGTGAGGTTGGGCTTTAAAGTAACAAATTCCTTTCCAGGGGAAATTGCACTGCTTAACTGAGTATTGAAAGAAGATACTGGGAACATATGTGCGTTAGGTCAGTCTCCAGAGTATAGCTAAATTTGCAAGACAGTTGACTTGGCTCAAGTGATGTAACTTTATATCACAATTGTCCTTTGGGTTTTGAGTGACTTACAGTAGTCTGTTTTGTGATGACGGATTCAGAAGATGGTGAAAACATCTTGGTAGTGAATGCCTTTGAGTGATAGTAAGAGTCGAGGGGAGCAACCCAGTCAGTTGGTGGGAGAGGATCCGTGAGGTCAGAAACCCAGGGCGTGATGTGGTTGTGCTGACGCAGACCTCCGCAGATATCAGCTGTTTATCGACATCAACTGACATTCTTCCAGGAACCTGGAGTTCTACGGAGCGATGTTGTGCTTTATTCATTCCAAGCTACATATTTTTTATAATTTTACATCTCTGAAATAGGAATCTGTTTTGTATGACTGACAACCTAACATAGTTTGGTTGTGTTTTTTTTCCTAGTGGTGTATATGATGGTGTATCTTACTAATTATTGAGTTTGTCTTATAGTTAATAAACCAGGCAGTAATAATGATCTGCCTACTGTTCACTAAGCTTCCTGTGTGCCAGGAGACTTTCTGAGGCCTGCATATATTATCTCACTTAATCCTCACAATTCCTCTGATTCATAGCTTTCTGATAAATTCTGGTCTTTTATTTTTGGGCTCTTCCTAATCTAAACTAATTGGCCAATAGTGTAGAAATGCAGTGATGGTGGTTTAGCTGCTAAGTCGTGTCGAGGTCTCACAACCCCATGGACTGTACCTCACCAAGCTCCCCTGTCTATGGGATTTCCCAGGCAAGAATACTGCAGTGGGTTACCATTTCCTTCTCTGGAGAATCTTCCTGACCCAGGGTTGGAATCTGGGTGTCCTACATTGCAAGCAGAGATTCTTTACCGACTTAGTCACCAGTGAAGCCCGTAGAAATGCAGGCACATACCTAATGTAGCACATTTCATCCCACATAAAAAATACAGCTTCCCTGATGTTTAAATGTGATCAAGTGGGAAGGCAGAAGGCATTCATGAAAGGAGAGAAAGCGATCATGGTTATTTCAGAGAGAGGACCACGTGGGAAGGAGTTCTTTCCAGATGCTGTCTCTGATCCCTCCCTGTGTGAGTGCCTACAGATACCATGACAGTCGTGTGACAGAGTATCCTCGGCCTCATTTTCTCCTTCTTTCTTCAGCCTCTTGCACTTTTATAGCTGACTGATCTTTCCAGACTGCGCTGGGAGAGAGCATCCCTCTCTTTGTGGCACTAATGTGGTGAAGGCAGTGGGCTGCAGTCAGACAGTGGGAGAGTGGAAAATTCAAAAGCCATCCATTTTACTGGACATCTCCCAGCTGGTCTTCAGTAATCCCCAGCAATCCTTTGTGTGAATGATCAGGGGATGGGGAGGCCAGACCATCTCCCAGGGCCATGGAAGAGCAGTGGACTCATGTGTTTCTAAATTGACCTGACAGATCACAGTGGTGCCCTGCATTATTGCAACTTGCATTTTGACATAGTGACTCATGAAGAAATATGGTCAGTAGTCAGGAAAATAATCTTTGGCTGAGGAAGGCTAAAATTTGTCAGAACTGGAGAGAAACATGACATTTGTTTTTACTCTTTTGTTTCACTCGGATCACCAGGCAAAATGGTGGAGGGTGTAGCGTTTGCTCCTTGCTCCTGGTGCTTTGGTGCATATTGAAAGTTGCTCAGGTGTGTCCAACTCTTAGTGACCCCAAGGAGTTCTCCAGGCAAGAATTCTGGAGTGGGTCACCTTTCCCTTCTCCAGGGAATCTTCCCAACCTAGTGATCGAACCCAGGTCTCTCACATTGCAGGTGAATTCTTTACCAGCTGAGCCACTAGGGAAGTCCAAGAATACTAGAGTGAGTAGCCTGTCAAATTATCCAGGGGATCTTCCCAACCCAGGAATCGAACTAGGGTCTTCTTCATTAGAGGTGAATTCTTTACCAGATTAGCTTTTGGTGCATATCAGTTCAGTTCAGTTCAGTCGCTCAGTCATGTCCGACTCTTTGTGACCTCATGAATCACAGCACACCAGGCCTCCCTATCCATCACCAACTCCCAGAGTTCACTCAGACTCACGCCCATCGAGTCAGTGATGCCATCCAGCCATCTCATCCTCTGTCNCACCACCCTTATGGCAGAAAGCAAAGAAGAACTAAAGAGCCTCTTGATGAAACTGAAAGAGGAGAGTGAAAAAGTTGGCTTAAAACTCAACATTCAGAAAACGAAGATCATGGCATCTGGTCCCATCACTTCATGGCAAATAGATGGGGAAACATTGGAAACAGCGACAGACTTTATTTTGGGGGCTCCAAAATCACTGCAGATGGTGACTGCAGCCATGAAATTAAAAGACGCTTGCTCCTTGGAAGAAAAGCTATGACCAACCTAGATAGCATATTAAAAAATAGAAGCATTACTTTGCCAACTAAGGTCCATCTAGTCAAAGCTATGGTTTTTCTAGTAGTCATGTATGAATGTGAGAGTTGGACTATAAAGAAAGCTGAGCACCGAAGAACTGATGCTTTTGAACTATGGTAATGGAGCACACTCTTGAGAGTCCCTTGGACTGCAAGGAGATCCAACCAGTCAATCCTAAAGGAAATCAGTCCTGAATATTCATTGGCAGGACTGATGCTGAAGCTGAAACTCCAATCCTTTGACCACCTGATGGGAAGAACTGACTCATTGGAAAAGACCCTGATGCTTGGAAAGATTGAAGGCACGAGGAGAATGGGGACAACAGAGGATGAGATGGTTGGGTGGCATCACCGACTCAATGGCCATGAGTTTGAGGAAGCTCCAGTAGTTGGTGATGGACAGGGAAGCCTGGGGTGTTGCAGTCCATGGGGTCACAAAGAGTCAGACATAACTGAGTGACTGAACTGAGGGATATCTCATTTTAATTTTGATTTGCATTTCTCTAATAACTAGCGATGTTGAACATGTTTTCATGTGCCTCTTGGCCATCTGCATATTTCTTTGGAGAAATGTCTGTTTAGGTTCTGCCCACTTTTTGGATGGGTTGTTTGTTTTGATGAAGTTAATCCTCATGAGCCATTTATAAATTCTGGAGACTAAGCCCTTGTCGGTCACATCATTTGCAAATAATTTCTCTGAATCTGTGGGTTGTCTTTTCGTTTCTTTATTGTTTCCTTTGATATGCAAAAACTTTTGAGTTTAATTAGGTCCTATTTATTTATTTTTGTTTTTATTTCCATGATTCTAGGAGACAGATTGAAAAAGATAATTGCTGTGATTTATGTCAGAGTGTTCTTCCTATATTCTTTTGTAAGAGTTTTATAGTGTCCAGTCTAACATTTAGGCATTTAATCCATTTTGAGCTTATTTTTGTGTATGGTATTAAGGAATGATTTAATTTCATTTTTTTGCATGTCAGTTCAGTTCAGTCGCTCAGTCATGTCCGACTCTTTGCAACCCCATGAATTGCAGCACGCCAGGCCTCCCTGTCCATCACCAATTCCTGGAGTTCACTCAGACTCACACTCATCGAGTCAGTGATGCCATCCAGCCATCTCATCCTTGGTCGTCATCCTTGGTCGTCCCCTTCTCCTCCTGCCCCCAATCCCTCCAGCATCAGAGTCTTTTCCAGTGAGTCAACTCTTCGCATCAGGTGGCCAAAGTACCAGAGCTTCAGCTTCAGCATCATTCCTTCCAAAGAAACCCCAGGGCTGATCTCCTTCAGAATGGACTGGTTGCATCTCCTTGCAGTCCAAGGGACTCTCAAGAGTCTTCTCCAACACCACAGTTCAAAAGCATCAATTCTTCAGCGCTCAGCCTTCTTCACAGTCCAACTCTCACATCCATACATGACTACTGGAAAAACCATAGCCTTGTCTAGACGGACCTTAGTTGGCAAAGTAATATCACTGCTTTTGAATATGCTATCTAGATTGGTCATAACTTTTCTTCCAAGGAGTAAGCGTCTTTTAATTTCATGGCTGCAGTCACCATCTGCAAAGTGCCCTCCAGTTTGCCCAGCACCCTTTGTTGAAGAGACTATCTTTCCGACTTTGTGTAATCTTGCCTCCTTTGTTGTGAATTAATTGACCATAGGTGTCAACAAATAGATTCGTAAATGAGTATTTTTGGTTTGGCCTTAGTCAGTATCATGATTTCGTGACCTGATATTTGCCATTACTATCATTTACTTTTCAAAATCCAGTTAGATTTCACAATTTTCATGTTCTAAGTGATGAAGCAAGAGAGCGAAGGTTTTAGGTGACAACACACTGCAAGTGGACAGAGTTGGGCACAACTGAAGAGACTTGGACTTTAATAGAGTTCATGTCACCTGCTAAAAGTAAGATTATGTACTCATTATACATTCTCTGTCTAGCATTTTCTAAACACTAGAAATGTCTGGAGGTGCTATGTAAGAATTTCAACCAGATCAAAGTCATTCTATGGAACATCTTGAGTCAGACTTATAGAATTATTTATATAATTTATTTATAGAATTATTGTGTTCCTCCTTGCAATCCTTGCTTGCTATCTTTAACCAGTGGTCCATTAGGTTTGCAAACGAAATAGCATAGTAGTAAACATTATAATGTCAGACTTCCACAGGGCTTGCAGTGCAGCAGAGACGTGGCTCAGTGATGGGATCTCAGGCAGACCGGTTTCCCCCCGCCTCCTTACAGCCCGCTCACAACACAGCACGGAGGCTTGCCAGCTACTTCCTGATAAAGGGCAAATATATTGCAGCGCTTGTCTCGTATACTGATTGCTAAAACTCCTAATTGAAACAGATGTCACAACCATCCTTACTGTCGTAAGCCTGGGGAACACTTGTGGATCCTGGAGTTTATGATTTTGTCTTTTGAGAAAACTTCTTCTGCAGCCTGGTCTCCTGTTCTTCCAGTCTGGAGACTGCAAAACCTTCATCTTCAAGGCTAGGAAAAGACTGTAAGTGAGTGACCAAAGGAGGGAGTGAGGTGTTAGGAGAGGCCTGCTTTGAGTCATGAAAGAGGGATAAACATTTGCCATGAAGATAGGAGGGAACAAGAAATAAAGATTTTAATCTCTTAAGGCTCGTGAGAATGTTTGGAAAGAATTCTCTATTCAATAAAGTATCATATTCTATGGAAAGAGAATAATATTCCCTGACTAAAATGCTTATCTTGCTTGTGAAGTTAGAGAATTGCTAGTTCAAGGAGCAGCAGGGAGGGCTGTTATTTTGAATGAAAACCCCTGCTTTTGGTTTTCATACCTGCCTACCCTTCTTCCTTTCCTTCTGTCCACAGAGCTTAATAAAACTAAGTGCAGTAAGCTTCCCTTTGAAAAGCTACTCTAATGAATAAACTCTATGTGTCAAAAGTCCTGTGTCGTGAGCATTCTATTTATGCTTCAAATAGAGAAATTTTTAAGGAGATGCAGATGATCTTTGAGGAAACCACTTTATATTCGGTTCAGAAACTGAGTTCCCTTATGTTTAAATGTGTTTTAAAATTTATATATTTTGAAAGTGAAACCATTCTTTGAAGTAGGCTGGAAACCAGCTAAAGCTGCTTGCACACAAGACTCAGGTCTTTGTAAAAATCAGTAATTGGGCTGGGTGGGGGCGGCTGGGCAGTGGATGGCTTCTCCTGGTAGGGTGTAGAATTACTGTGTTCTGAATTGGTGGTAAGCTCTCTTATAGCTGTTAGGCTTTGCCATTAAAAGCCATTATGCTGGTGATTTTCCCTTGTGTCTCAAGCATCTTCATTTGTCTGGCACTATAATAGAAGGCTGCTAGTTCAGAAAATTTGACCAAAAGATTTGAAATTTAAATAAGTGGTATTGATTGCTGCAGAGAAGTTTTTAAACTCAAAAATGTCGAGTTCTGGACCTAGAACATGAACAAAATGACTTAAGAATTTGGTTTATAGAATATTTTAAAGTTCACTTTAGTTTTTGTCGTTGTTTTTACAAAATAGAGATGTTCCATGGCTACTTCTACTCATTCACTGTTTACCCATCTAGAAAGGCTACAATTTATCTTATAAAGACTTTCAGTTATTTCAAAAGAAAAAGTATAAAGAGTACACATAATGTTACATTCAATAATTATAAGATACTTTAATGTATGTTTTAGTTTCATGTCATGGGAAATATTCTTACAGTAATAGTCAAACTTAATTTTTAAAAAATACTTTTTGAACCTAATTGCTTTCTTAGAAATAATCCCATTAATAGACTTTCTAGAGTGTGAAATATTCATTCATTAATTGTTTAACCTGTTTAATTTCCTAGGAAAATGTTTTATATAGAGATAATATTTCGGAAAATGTTTAAACTTTTATTTTTGGCTCCATATACGTTCTTTTATCTCTTGGTATAAAGAGGAATTCTTTTCAGATTTTAGTAGTGCACATATGGAAATATTATCTACCTATTATTTCATGCAAAAAAAAGATACAACCTGAGGGCTAACTCATATCCACTATTGCTATCAGTTATATATGTCAGAAGAATTCCTGTAACACTTTTCTTAAATCACATATTACTGAATGGAACCAATATTTTTAAATAAAAGTGGCTGTATGCAAAAAATTAAACCTTTTATTGGCTAGCTCAGTAACACTAGCACATAACACCTCTCAGAATACAAATGAGGGACTTGTTAAGAATTTGTTAAATAAAACTTTAAAACAGTCCTGCTTATTGTGGAGTGGGACAGAAGGAGAAGTGGTGACAGACTGATGACAGGGAAAACAGGAAAAGAAGGGGAGGAAATAAAGAATAAAAAGCAAAGAGGGAGGGAAGTGAAAGGGAAGAGAAGGACCAGCACTTACCTATTCACTGGTCTGTTCATTCTCCAGATACGTATTTTGTGCTCAGTGTATTGGACCTCTGGCATTTTAAGCAGAGAATTAAACAAATCCTTAATGCTCCTCTGATGAACACTACCGCCTTCCCCTTCACTGAGCTGAAAGAAAAGAGGATGAGACCAAAGTGAGCTGGACTAAAGAGAAAGAATGGACATAGAAATATGAGCAGAAAATATAAAAGTTGGATGCCTAAGGACAAGAGAGATGAAAGGTTAATGTCCACTTATTCTTTTTCATGGTACAGAATTACATCCATATCCCCCTCTTCACACCCACAGGATACTTTTGATTTGTTTCTGGCATCTTCTCATACTCTATTTGGATAATGACTCTCTGGGCATGCTGAGGTCTACACCCAAGCAACCATCTATTGGGGAAAAAAATGTTTTTTAGTAGCTTCCATGTGCCAGGCAGGGAGATACAGTGGTGAACGGAACTCTATCACTGCCCTCTGAGTATTTTATGATCTAGTGGTGTCAAGTAAGTGGATAAATGATTCAGTGTGATAAATGCTGCTAAAGAGATAAGTAAAAGTTAGCTAAGTCCTGGGATCAGTAAGAGTTTCCTGAAGTAAGAGAGAGCCAGGTTGATATTTCCCCTTGTTAGCTTGTCCTTTTTAAAAATTCCATCAGAATGCCTATTTTGGAAAAAAACCTTTTAGTTTCTTTATAGTTCAGAAAAAATTTTTAATTTTGGTTTGATTCAAAAGTTAGTAAATTAGATTTGTTTGATCTGGCTTTTCATTGGTGAATTGTTTTAGGTAAAGTCCTGATGACACATTTAAAATAGATGTTCTAATGTATATTTCCCCCTAAAAGATTCATACCCATTTAAAAATATTTATGAAGTTTCAAAAACAAAACATAGGATCTTTTGTCCTATATTTTTAACATCCATTTTATGCATAAATATGTATAGGCAGTACACTGTTGCAGCTTAATATGAAACAGATGCCCTTAAAGCAATTTAATGAGTGTGTGTCTAAAGTATGTATATGGACACCAATTTATTTCCTGACTTAAAACTGCAGTGTTATCAGACTTGTAGAGGAAAAATGCCAAATCATGATAGGTTGCACTAGATTTCATCTAAGAGCTCTTTGGAACAGTGAAAGAGACTAAAAGGACTGCATGCTTTTTCATACTTTATGTTCCTTCACGTAAAGCTGATTTAGAGAAATTCCTATCGCTGCTTTTTCCTTTGTAGAAACTTTATAACAACAAACCAGATCCATATGGCCAGTGGTTCATCTCAAGTCTGTAGTGGCCTTTTCTGTCTTCTTGATGGGTTTTGTTCTGTTTTGTCCTGAGTGTCAATGTCCAGCCCTAACTGTTCCCCTGAACCCAAATTGCTCATTCTTAGTCTTGGCTTGATGTCTAATAGGTCACTTCAAGTTTAGCATCACGAAAACAAAGCCACTGGACTTCCTCCCAACTCCAGTAACCAAACCTGGCTCCTTTCACAGTCTTCGTCACAGATATGGCAATGGCAGTCTTGTTCAGGCCCCATACTTGAACACTATCCTTGGCTCTCTTCATCTCCATAAGCAATGCATTGGCAGTACCACCTGCTTCTCCCAGTTTCTACAGCTGCCAGCCTCCATGCCACCATCATCTCTTGCCTGAGCTGTTGGCTTGGTCTCCTATTTCCCCTACTTCCAGTTGTGAGTCTCTATAGCCATTCACTACAGAACAGCCAGGGTGATTCTTTCAAAACAGAAATCAGATCCAATCACTCCTTGGTCAGAATAAACACAGCGGCTTTCTGTCTCATTTACAGTAAAATCCAGGCATGGCTGTAAGTCCCCATATGCTCCAGCTACCTCTCTGATCTCATATCTCACCCCTCTTCTTCTTACCTATTCTGCGTTGGCCATGTCAGCCTTCTTGCTGTTTTTTTGTACCCAGGAGCGTTCCCACCTCAGGGCCTTTGCACTTGCTGTGACGTGAACCATCATCACCTAGATATACACATGTTCATTTCCAGAGTTCCTTCAGATTTCTGGAAGGAACTTAATTGTTCCTAAGAACTTAATTGTCCTAAAGAACTTTCCTGAACACCTTTTTCTGCCCTTTTGCTTTCTTTCTTTCTTAGCATTTATCCAGATGTGTCATTTTCTATCAAATATTTATGTCTTCCCTGCTAGTACTTAAGCTCCATGAAGGCAGGAATTTTTATTTTTTTCTTTCTTGTTCTATCCCTAATACCTACCTGAGGCAGGATTTATGGCCAGGCCCTAGATTTTCTAAGTCCACTGCCCTTTCCGTGGTTCTATATGCCCTTCCATAGGTTTTAAGTTCCCCAAGTGCAGTGATTGCATCTTTTCTTTTGCCCCATCACCTCATAGGAATAGGACCGTGCTGTACACTCAGTGTGGGGTCCCATGTGCCAAGTCAGTGCTGTACGTAGCCTGATTGAGTTACTTCCTGTGCTCATATGGTTGGTCATCAGCTTGGATTGCAGACTTACTCAGGATGTACTTCACCCTTTGTAGGAATAAAAGACAAGTTGCCGTTATTCCCCAGATACACAGTGGCATTCGGAAACTGTAGGCAGTTTGTTTGCGTGAAAAATCTAACGTAGTGAGACTCTGGTTCTCAGTAAACAGATTATTTGTATTCTGAATTCTGAATACTTGATGGAAAGGATTAGATTGTGCTGGTTTAAGCCTGAGGGTTTGGTGGTGGTGGTGGTGGTGGTTGTTTTTGATGTTGATATTTGCTGTTGTTGATATTTCTGCATTTAACCACCCAAAGTTCTTCTTTTTAATGTATACAAATAATATATATATAATTTGTAAAAAAAAAATATGTGTGTGTGTGTCTGTGTGCATATTTAAAGAACAGGATCACACACTGTATTATTGTTCAGTCACTAAGTCGTGTCCAGCTCTTTGTGACCCCATGGGCTGCAGCACACCAGGCTTCCCTGTCTTTCGCTATCTCCCAGGGTTTCCTCAAACTTATGTCCAGTGAATTGGTGATGCCATCCAACCATCTCATCCTCTCTCACTCCTTCTCCTCCTGCCCTCGTTCTTTCCCAGCATCAGGGTCTTTTTCAATGAGCCAGCTCTTCAAATCAGGTGGCCAAAGTATTGGAGCTTCAGCTTCAGCATCAGTCCTTCCAATGACTATTCAGGGTTGATTTCCTTTAGAATTGACTGGCCTGATCTCCTTGCTGTCCAAGGGCCTCTCAGGAGTCTTCTTCAGCACCACGATTCAAAAGCACCAATTCTTCAGCGCTCAGCCTTCTTTATCTGCTACATACTATTTAGATTTTCATGCATCATATCATGACCTTTTTATTGTGTCACCATGATTTTGACAGAAAAATGTTGTTTTTAAAGATTATCCATATGTCATCGGTTCTCAAACTTGTATGTCCCAGACATGTTCTTTTACAAATGGAAGAGTATCCATGTTTGGCTTGAATCTTTCCAAAGCAGCTACTAAAAGGCACTTGCATTTTACTTTGACAGTTTGTGTCCTTTTGCCTGTGAGGTTTCTCAGGTGGCAGGTAATCCTGACTGTCTCCCCCTTGTTTTTACAGGTGATCTGCAACTCCTTCACCATCTGTAATGCAGAGATGCAGGAAGTTGGTGTTGGCCTGTATCCTAGGTAGGGTGGATGCTATTTCATTTACTGAAAGAAGCCTCTTTAATTCCCACCCAGCTCCCCAACCTTTTAAAAGTCGTTAGAAAGGCTATTACATGCTGCTTGTTTGAGAGCCAAGCTTGAAACTTCATGATAAATTACAAGAAAAATGGAAAATGTGAAGTTTAAAGAAAACAGTTTTATAACCCCACAGTATATTCTATGCTGTTAATGGAGAGGCAGACCTCAGACCTAAATTCTTGTTGGGAATTGTGTTGAGGGCTGCCCTGTGGTCCAGTGGTTAAGGCTGTGTGCTTCCAGCACAGAGGGTGTGGGTTTGATCACTGGTCAGGGAACTAGGATCCCACATGCTACAGGGCATGACCAAAAAGAAAAACAAAAGAACAAAAAAACATTTTTTAAAAAAATTAGGGGTTGTGGGTGCTAGTAAACCGCCCTGCCCTGATCTTATCCCTAGCCTTCGGGGCTGATCAGATGATTATTACACCAGACGTGCTGTAATGCACCAGTTGGGTTCATTTTGTCTTTTGGCTCAGCCTCCTCTGAGCCCCAGTGCTCCAGGAGGTGGAACCCTCTTAGGCTCTGGTCTCCCAAAGAGCTCTCTCCAGCTCTCACCCTGGTGATCTATATCGCCAAGCCGCTAGATTCTCCTTCAACAAGCACTCTGAGTTTCATTTTGTTTTCAGACTATTAGTGTCCAGATACAAAGAGGGTCTTTTCTTATAATTAACTGTGAATCTGAGAAGTCAGCTTCTTATTTCTCATGTGTTATAAACCACAGGTCTATGGCGTGGAGCAATAAATGGCTCTCGTAAGATTATTGTGGTGATGAAGTTTGATCAACATGCTCATGTGCTAAGACGGTGCTTGCCTTCTTATTATCAAATGTGGTAGCAGCTTAAATACATTCCCTTCCCCCAAAGTAAAAGGTATTCCTCCAAGGTAATGAAATGACTTGGGCACAGCCTGGAATGCATGAGGGTCTTGGTAGTGAGATAATCACAACATTCTGTTGAAGAGGAAGTACTTCTAATTATTCTACGACACGGTTGCATGTGTTCTAGCAAAGTTGGCAGTTCCACCGAAGGAGTTCAACAAATGTGATCCCGAATGGGAAGCTCAGGGGTATTTTGGCTGCTTCCTACTTACCTCAGAAGTAAATAAGGTATCCCTTTACCTCAGAAATTTTTCCTTTGCAAGGCAGTTTGTTTTCCCCCATCTTCATGTTGGGTCGCCTTAGTAGCTGGTACCTAGTGAGCCATCTCCCCATCCCCTAAAGTTTATTAACAAACTGCCCTAATGAGCTGTCACCCAGGGAGCCTTTCACTTCATGGGAAGTAGGCTAGTGCCCCAGAGGACTCAGTCCCTGGTATACTGTCAACCCTACCTGTCCCCCTGCCCCTAAATTAAAGTGTCTTTGCATTATAGTTGTTAAATTTAGATGTTTGATTCTGTCTACTGAGCCACAGTATTCTCCTTTTTTTTTTCTTTTCTCCAGTATGTCTTTGCTCAATCACAGCTGTGACCCCAACTGTTCGATCGTGTTCAACGGGCCCCACCTCTTGCTGCGTGCAGTCCGAGACGTTGAGGCGGGAGAGGAGGTAAGGAACCCATGTATCCCACTGGCTGGCCTCTTTTTCCATTAAAACCAATTGTGCCTGAAGGGCAGCTTTTCATTGTCTTTCTGCTGAAGAAAAGATATATAATACCTCTACCCCACATATACGTGTTAATATACGATAATTTTTTTTCTCTTTCTGACTTACTTCAGTCTGTGTGACATTCTCTTGTCCATCCATGTCTCTATGAATGACCCCATTTCATCCCTTTACATGGCTGAATAATATTCATTGTATGTACATATCAAATCCCTTTTATCCATTCATCCATTGATGCACTACGGTGACCTGAATGGGAAGAAAGTCCAAAAGGAATCAGCTATACACACGTACACCTACGACAGATTCATTTTGCTGTACAGAAGAATCTAACACAACATTGTAAAGCAACTATTTGCTGTGCTGTGCTTAGTTGCTCAGTCATGTCTGACCCTTTGCAACCCCATGGCCTGTAGCCCACCAGGCTCCTCTGTCTATGGGGATTCTCCAGGCAAGAATACTGGAGTAGGTTGCCATCCCCTCCTCCAGAGGATCCTTCCAACCCAGGGATTGAACCTAGGTCTCCCACATTACAGGCAGATTCTTTACTATTTGAACCACCAGGGAAGCCACTATACTCCAAGAAAAAATTAACTAAAAAAAAAAATACCTCTGCCCAGAGACTAATTTAACCGTCATTACTTCCAGATATAGGTGGACTAACCTTTTTTTTAATCATCATTTTCCTGGATGATGAAAATTTCCTACCATATGTGTGTGGGAGAGACGTGTGTGTGTGTGTGTGAGATAGTGTGTGTGTGTTGTGCATGTGACAGTTCATCGGCCTCTTGCATCTCTGCAAATGGTCATCCTTCTGTAGTCAGAGAGGTCAGCCCAAGCTTGTGAGAGATCTCAAGGGTTTACTTACTCCCAAGGCCATTAATTACATTTCAAGGATGATTCATTTTTACCTTTGTGTTAAGAAAGCAAACAGGCTTTATATTGTTTCAGGTTGTCATTGGGCCTTTACAAACCTATCAGCGTCAGCTTCTCAGAGTAACTGTCCAAGCAAAGATGTGAAGGGAATAGAGGACAGGAAGTATGACCTCCAGCACTGAACTGGCCGTGACCTTTCCAGTTCTGCAGGCTGCCCAACCAGCCTCTTTTGATGAGGACCCTTCTCAGAAGTCCGAAGACTCGTAAGACAGCTGTGGATGGGCTACTCCAGCACTGTTGCACAGCAGAGTTTGCACAGTGGCTACTCTGAATTCTGGGTTATAGATATTTATGCTTTTTAGAACCCAGTTTCCCTCTACCTTCCAATTTGCTAAAGTGGATATTTATTGCAAGGAAAACAGACTATCGTAAGCTTTTATTGCATTTATGCAGCACTCAGCCAATAAAACCTAAACTCAGAGGTACCATATTTTATGTAGACAGGGATTTGGCTTTGATAAGACTGCCTCCAAACTGAGTTGCAACTGAATAAGCTGTCTCTTATCAGCCACTTAATTGAATTTCCAGTGTTTAGGATTGGTGTAGTAGGTACATGGGGATATCTGTCAACAATATGTGGAATTTAGATTTTTTTTCTTTAGACCATATGTGACTTCAAGCCAGGGAAGAAGGGGACTGCTATCCATTTTCAACAACATTAGTTTGGGAGCTGAGCGATGGCTGCCTTTTGATAATGTTGTTGTTGTTTTATTAAATTAAAAATAGGTAACTTGACAAGCAAACAGGAAAACTATGAGAAACAGTTGGACTTCTCAGAAACAACAAAGAAATTTCTTCATATCTTGTTTTCTAGGCTTGGCTGCCAGTTATTCTCCTTGGTTAGTTTTCATTTAGTTGAAAAACACTGTCTTTTAGTGCTTATTTCATTTCCTTTACTTTCCATCTCTGGAGCAACAGGCAAATCCTTCTTCTTGCCTCACACAAAGTAGTTTTCTGCTCAGCATCTGCCCTGTAGACTCAGATATTTCCCCCTACAGTCCTTATCAAAATGGCTTCTCAAAAGAGAGAATTGTCCCCATAAGTCCTTTTTATACCAGTTTGTTCAGAAAATAAATGTCTTCCTATCATTATACACTTTTTCTGCTCGGTGGCTCTGTCTTCCCAGCATTTCTACCTTCTTAATGTTATTTACCCCTCAAATATCATCTCTTCTATAAAGCGTTTCTGGATTTCTCAAATTATGAGATTTTTTTTTCTCTGAGACCTCTCTTAGAGTGCTTATTAATATTTCTTTGGCATTTATTCTGCCTCTTTTAGTGACTTTTCCATTCAGCGACGAGCTTCATGAGCATGGGCAGTTGTGTCTTACTGTGTCTCCTTTGGTCTTCCCACGTGGCTCAGTAGTTAAGAGTTCCCCTACCAATGCAGAGTTTGATCCTTGGGTTTGAGACATGGGTTTAATCTGTGGGTTGGGAAGATCCCCTAGAGTAGAAAATGGCAACCCACTCTGGTGTTCTTTTCTGGAGAATCCCATGGACAGAGTACCTGGTAGGCTACAGTCCATAGTGTCAAAGAGTTGGACACGACTGAGTAACTGAGCAGGTGTGCTCACACACATGCACATGACTCCTTTAGTATCCACTGGATCATAGAAAAAGCAAGAGAGTTCCAGAGAAACATCTATTTCTGCTTTATAATGACTACACCAAAGCATTTGACTGTGTGGATCACAACAAACTGTGGAAAATTCTTCAAGAGATGGGAGTACCAGACCATCTCCTGAGAAATGTGTATGCAAGTCAAGAAGCAACAGTTAGAACTGGACATGGAACAATGGACGGGTTCCAAATTGGGAAAGGAGTATGTCAAGGCTGTATATTGTCACCCTACTTATTTAATTTATACGCAGAATACATCATGCAAAATGATGGATCCAATGAAGCACAAGCTGGAATCAAGAGTGCCAGGAGAAATATCATTAACCTCAGATATGCAGATGATACCGCCCTTATGTCAGAAAGTGAAGAGGAACTGAGGAGCCTCTTGATGAAAGTGAAAGAGGCAAGTGAAAAAGTTGGCTTAACATTCAAAAAACTAAGATCATGGCATCTGGTCCCATCACTTTGTGGCAATTAGATAGGAAAACAATGGAAACAGTGACAGACTTTTTCCTTCGTTCCAAAATCACTGCAGAGGGTAACTACAGCCAAGAAATTAAAAGACACTTGCTCTGTGGAAGAAGAGCTGTGACCAACCTAGATAGCATATTCAAAAGCAGAGACATTACTTTGCCAACAAAGATCCATCTAGTCAAAGCTATGGTTTTTCCAGTAGTCATGTATGGATGTGAGAGTTGGACCATAAAGAAAGCTGAATGCTGAAGAATTGATGCTTTTGAACTTTGCTGCTGGAGAAGACTCTGGAGAGTCCCTTGGACTGCAAAGAGATCAAACCAGTCAATCCTAAAGGAAACTGACCCTGAACTGGAAGGACTGATGCTGAAGCTGAAGCTCCAGTACTTTGGCCACCTGATACGAAGAACTGACTCATTGGAAAAGACTCTGATACTGGGAAAGATTGAAGGCAGGAGGAGAAGGAAATGACAGAGAATGAGATGGTCGGATGCCATCACCGACTCGATGGACATGGGTTTGAACAAGCTCCAGGAGTTGACAATGGACAGGGAAGCCTGATGTGCTGCAGTCCATGAGGTCGCAAAGAGTCGGACACAACTGAGTGACTGAACTGAGAATTAGCAGAATTCAAAAACTGGCTACAAGGTTGTGACAAAGACCAGAGACATGATTTGCATTCAAGTTTGATTTTAAAGAGAGGAAGGATTTTTCTTTTTCTTTTAAAAAAATTTTTATTTGTTTATTTTTATTGAAGTATAATTGCTTTACAGAAAAGGAAATGGTAACCCACTCCAGTATTCTGTGAAATCCTATGGACAGAGGAGCCTGGTGGGCTACAGTCCATGGGGTCACAAAGAGTCGAACATGACTGAGCACACACGCACACACAGAATTGCTTTACAGTTTTGTGTTAGTTTCTGCTGTACAACAACGTGAATCAGCCATATGTATATATGTGTGTGTGTGTGTGTGTGTATCTACACCCTCCCTCTTGAGCCTCCCTTTTAACCACTCCCTGTCCCACGCCTCTGGGTCATCACAGAGCACCGAGCTGAGCTCCTGTGCTATACAGCAGCTTCCCACTAGCTATTTTACACATGGTAGTGTATATCTGTCAATCCTACTCTAAGAGAGGAAGGATTTTTCAAAGCCTATTTTCAATTCAGAGCCAGTATTAGAAAAATTTATAATTGTGACAGTGTAATTTGAGAAATAAAAACAGAGTCTAATTTTAATTCGATCTTATTATCCGCTCAGAAGTACATAATGAGAAGATGGGCTTCATGCAAAAGGGATTCATTTTGCCTTGAAATTTTCAAGCAAGCAACAAATTCAATATCCAGCAAATATCTTTCATGATCTTACTCTAATGTTGGAAATGATATACTGCATTTTCCATAAGAGCTAAGCTAAAATGGCAAAGCTACGGTCAGTAGCATTAATATTTTAATGTGATCTTGTTCTTTACCATTAAAACATCGATTGATCAATGGCAAAGTTTCAGACATATGTTCCCACTAAATGAGCCCTATATTGAGTGAGCAGATTCTCCATTGGTGATTCTCCATTCTCAACTGGTGAGTCAGCGAGTCTTTGATAAAGATTTTTAGCTCTGATTGATAAAAGGATTTAGCTGTCATCACTAGTTAGTAATTTGGATTTTTTTTCCAAAAAAATTATGGATAAAAATGTTTTCACTGTTGAGACCTTCAACTTCACTGGTGTGAAAGAGGCCCAAGGAGAAGAATGGGGCATTCTTCATTGGAGGAGTCCTGTTTGAGCCATGCCTGAAGGAGGAGAGAGTTCTGAACAGGCTGAGAAAGGGTGAAAGGGCATTCACTGGCTGGTGAAAGTCAGCACCATACACATTGCATGGTGTACATTGTTTCAACAGAATTATGTTGGATATACATAATTATGGAAATGGTAATGGGCAGAGTAAAGAATCCTCCTGCAGTACAGAAGACCCAGGTTCTAAACCTGGGTTGGGAAGATCCCCTGGAGAAGGAAATGGCAACCCATTCCAGTATTCTTGCCTAGGAAATCCCGTGGACAGAGGAGCCTGGTGGGCTGCAGTCCATGGGATCGCAGGAATCAGACGTGACTGAGCAACTAAACCACCAAAGGGTTGCAGGGGGAGATTTTGAGGTTAGAAAGGCAGGCAGAAAATCAGCTTGGGAAGCCTTGTGTACCCTCATCCTCCATTCAGGGAGGAACCATCAGAACTTTGTGTGGACAAATGACGTGATCAAATGTGAGCTTTAGGAAGATCTCTCTTAAGCAATTTAGAAGATGTACTATAGGCTAAAGGCAGCAGGGAGGCCAGCTAGACTATCATTACACAGTCCAGGTAATGGTTCCAGGCAGTTACAGGATACTGAGGGAAGCTGTAGTAGTCTCTTTATTGGGGTTAAATGAAATAACTAGCCGCCTGCTAACCATTCTCTGGCTGGCACGATCACTCATGAGTATTGGCCCTTGTAATAAACTCAGGTTTGTCAAGCATATTTCTCTAGTGAGACAGGCCCTGGCTTTGTTGGTTTTACCCTGGGCACATTGTAATCACCCAGTAACTACTACTGGTTAATTCTGATATTTGGGGCTGATGACTAAGAGCCACTGGGCTGGATGGAGAACTAGAGTTGTAGGGACTTTTCTGATAACCCGCCTTCCAGCGCAGAGGACATAGGTTCAGTCCTTCATCTGGAAAGATCCTACATGCCATGGGCAACTAAGCCCATGTGCCACAACCGCTGAGGCTACCCGCTCTGGCGTCAGCACGACACAGCTAGAGGGTCCATGTGCTGCAACGGAAGACCCTGCATGATGCAATTCTACTCCCCAACCTCTTCCCCCACCCAGCACCCACCAGAGGCATGAGCCATGTTACTGTAAAAAGAGCGTCAGCCTGAATCAGTAGACGTGGGTGCAATTCCCAAATGGATCTAAGACCTAGGCTGGTTTTCACTGGTGAGTGCCCAGCACATCATAGATATTCAGTAACATCAGTGTATATTCCTTAAGGATAGGCACTCTTGTTTTCTGCATGTGGAGCAGCATGTTATAGCCGCCTCACATGGGAAGGGTTTATAGAGGGCCAGCCAGCTGAGGCTGTGGCTTCTGTCACCCTGGTGATGGCCAGGGTGAACTTGACATTCTTCCCCACTGACTGCTTTAACAAGGCCTCCCGAAGCCATGTTTTCTGTGAGAGTATGGCCTCCCCTGCCCTACCATGCTGTCAGACAAGACAGATCAGGCTTTGTAGACATGAGATGCTTTCTTTTGAGTCTCAGAAAGCCACATGGCATGTTCCGCTCTAGGGAGTGTTTGTCCTCTCCCTCAGTGGATAATCCTGCCTCCTCCTTCTCCTTTACTACCCGCTTCTTCCCCCACCACACAGCACCCCACCCCCCTTAATTGCTTCCTCACATAAAAGCAAATAAAGAAGTAATTTGCGCAGTATGTCACTAACTGATCTGGTACAGAAAAAGGAAAACTAGAGGCGGGTGAGGAAATTAGGAGTGCTTGGGTGAGGGAGGAGTCGAGTTGTTATTTTAAATAAGGTGGTAAGGGGACTTCTCTCATGATCCTGTGGCTGAGACTCTGAGCCCCCAGTGCAAGGGGGCCCTGGGTCAGGGAACTGTATCCCACATGCCACAACTAAAGATCCTGCATGCTGCAACTAAAGACCTGGAGTAGCCAGATAAATAGGGTAGTAAGGTTAGACCTCAGTGAGAAAGTCAGTTTTAATGGAAACTCAAAGGAGCTGAGGGAGGTCACCATAGTAGATCTGGGGGAAGGACAGAGGAAACTCCCATGCGCAGGCCTTGAATCGGGTGTGTGTGTGTGTGAAACCCCGGTGGGGCTGGGCTGCCCGAAGCAGCCAGGAGGGCAGAGGAGATGGGAACAGACCTGTTATGAAGCCACTGCTGCCCCCACCACCTGTGATGAAGGACCAGTTTCTTTGTTATTTTTTTTCCTTAATCCATTGTCGGCTGATAGTTTTATAAGATTTAATGAAAATGAATTACTAGAAAAGTGAACTTAAAATAAGAGCCTAATATTTTATTATTAGAGCTACATAAAATTTCCCTTACCAAATTGATGTCAAAATTTCTAAATGTTTCCTCTGCGTTTCTTTACTCACTTCCACATAGACCAATAACCCACGCTGCAGAACAATACTTTGAGTCGTGTTATGAGAATCCATTGTAAGGACTGGGCTTTTGCTCTAAGCTAAAGGAGGAGCTGTTGGAACCTTTAGAAGAGAGGGAAGATCTGATCCAACTGACGTTTTAAGTGAATCACTCTGGTTTAGAAGATGGAGTGCAGGCAGCTCAGGGGAGAAGCAGAGATGCCTGGTGAGACTTGCATTTTACAGGCAAGAGATGATGATGTCTCCATCACAGACAGAACATGAGTGGTTCTCGATGTATTTCTATGGATGAGCCCACAGAGTTTCCTAGTGAGTTCAGTGGGAAAAGTGAAAGCAAGGGAAATCAGGGGCGACCTCAAGGTCTCCACTTGGATAACACAAAAGATGAATTAATGTCAACTGAGACTGGGAGTGTTCCAGCTGTGAGGGAAAGGTTGGGGAAATCTGGAGTTCCATTTTGTATGTTTTGAATTAGACTTTCGGTAGATAGGAGATCTAAGAAATGTTTAGATGTTACATAAAGAAAGACCCGCATCTTGAAGTGAAAACCTAGGGCTAGAGAGAAACCTGGAAAGTCCCTCAAGTGTGCCCTCTTACCTGTGGTCTTTCACTATTCAGTGCAAGGCATGTTGTTGTCCAGTCGCTAAATCGTGTCCAACTCTTTGCAATCCCATGGACAATGGCACGCCAGGCCTCCCTGTCCTTCACTATCTCCTGGAGTTTGCTCAAATTCATGTCCATTGAGTCGGTGATGTTATCCAACCATTTCCTCCTCTGCTGCCCTCTTCTCCTTTTGCCTTCCATCTTTCCCAGCATCGGGGTCTTTTCCAGTGAGTCAACTCTTTACATCAGGTTGCCAAAGTGTTGGAGCTTCAACTTCAGCATCAGTCCTTCCAATGAATATTCAGGGTTGATTTCCTTTAAAATTGACTGGTTTAATCTCCTTGCTGTCCAGGGGACTCTCAAGAGTCTTCTCCAGCACGACAGTTTGAAAGCATCAGTTCTTGGCACTCAGCCTTCTTTATGATCCAACTCACATCTGTACATAACTACTGGAAAAACCATAGCTTTCACTGTATGAAAGTAATGTCTTTGTTTTTTAATACACTGTCTGGGCTTATCATAGCTTTCCTTTCAAGGAGCAAGTGTCTCTTAATGTCATGGCTGCAGTCACTGTCCTCAGTGATTTTGGAGCCCAAGAAAATAAAATCTGTCACTGGTTTCACTTTTCCCTCTTCTATCTGCCATAAAGTGATGGAACCAGATGCCATAATCTTAGCTTTTTGAGTGTTGATGAGGGTGAAAGAGGGGAGTGAAAAATCTGTCTTAAAACTCAAGGCAGGGCATAGTTATTATATTTAAAAGGGTTCAAGGGAAGTCAAGTTAGTTACCTTCTTCAGTGATTGCATCCTGACATTAAATTCTCCCTATCTGGAAAGTGTTCCATCTTTTTAAATCCTCACAAGTGAAAGAACTGTCTCCTCATTTCCAACAGTCCAACTCTGGTTGAGCCTAAGTTCCATGAAACAGCTATAGAACTGAGTAGGATTTAAGAACGATCTGGCTACATAATCTGCTGTCCATATGATTGCCAGGATTAATATGGCTTCTCTGATTGCTAGCGGTTACAGAAAGCATCACCAAAACTTACTAATACCAAACATATAACAGCTCTTGATATTTTCTGTTTAGTCAATAAACTGTGCAAAAGTACACAGAGTTGATGAGCCCAATTCTTTAAAATATTAAATGCATGGCATACCTAACAAAGACTGGAAGGTAATGCCTTAAAAAATTTTACGTGTGATTATTTGGGTAGAGAGACTGTAAGAAGCATCTCCTCACACTTTCTGGTATGTAACTAAAACACATTTTACTTTAACAATTTGAAGTAATAGCCGTTTGTTAAAGAAGGTGGGCACAGCAGCCATGTGACGCCTCCCTCTCTCCGGCCTCCACAGCTCACCATCTGCTACTTGGATATGCTGATGACCAGCGAGGAGCGCAGGAAGCAGCTGAGGGACCAGTACTGCTTTGACTGTGACTGTTTCCGATGTCAAACCCAGGACAAGGTATGCGGTATGGAACCAGCTGGAAACACCACCCAGGCAATATCCCCATGTGATTTTGCAGAGAACTCTGCTTTTATTTCCCATTAACCCAAAAGTAAGTGACTCTCAGTGCATAATAAGAAACAAAGGTAAATAAAATAACTCAATGTGCTGCATATATTTTATTTCCTGGAACTCTTACCAACCACCAGGCAACAAGAGGTTTAATCTCAGGTAACAATCTATGGAGTCTAGAAGGAATGTGGGTGTAAAGCATGTAATTGAAAAGATGTTGGAGGCCAGAGTGCTATTAGAGCCTATAGCAAGAAGGCTAATTAAGATATGAGTGGTAACAGTTATTGCTCAGTAGTAAATATACCAAGTTTTTGTTATGCTTCGAGCTCAAGTCTCCAAACAGACTGAGAGAACAAGTCCACCACGGCAATGCAAAAGCAAGAAGGGAGTTTATTGATAACTCAAGTTAGGGCACTCCGCCGTCTCCAACGCAGTGGAGTGAGGCAAGAGGGCCCCGAGTCTAGGATTACAGGAGTATTTATAGGTTTTAGACAAAGGCAGAGATTTGGCATGAGTTGATTGAGCATACAAGGCAAGACAGGGATTTGGCATAATCTGATTGGTCATACAATGCACGTGCGTGGGGTTAGAGTTTTGTATCTCTTATGGATTGTTCTGTACCAAGAGCGGGTGGAGTTATTTTCTGATAAGGTCTCCATTATGCCATCCCAGGTGGGCCTCCTTGAGCCCACGGAGTCCAAATGACTCAGGAATTTTTCCTGGCCTAGTAGCTTTAAACAAGCCAGTCATGGCAGCTGTGAGGCTTTACAGTTTTATCTAGTTTTTATTTCTTTAAAGTACCTCCTGTAACCCTTTCTGCTGCAATATTTTATCAGATGGAGATTCCTTATCCAGCAACTTTTACTTTCTGAGAAATGAAGAGTCAAAATAAGTGCCATAAAGATAATAAATGAACTTTTCTCATATTACTCATATATTTTCCTTACACTGAACCTATTTACTCTTAGTTTGCACACAGTCACAATGTCTAATGAACTCTTACTTTTATAGAGTGTTTTATATTTGTTGGAATTCTTTTGTAATCATTATCTCATTTGAACTGAAGATTCATAAATTAGGAAACAGAACTCAGAAAGGTTCAGAGCTGTGCCTCTGGGATAGGATGAAGGGAAAGTGGTAGCACCGTCTCAAACACCAGTCTTTTGATAAACCTAGTGCTCCTTCTACTGTATGACAACTACCTGTGGCTTCTGGTGCCCACATCAGTGGAGAAAGGTAGCTGCTTTCACTTCAGGAGAAGAGAGCATAAGCTCATTCTAAAGATGCAGAAGTCAATGATCATGATTGGTTTTTCATTAAAAATTGCTTATAGAGAGAAAGGTTGAAGAAGCAGGGGGCATATGTATACCTATAGCTGATTTATGTTGTTGTATGGAAGAAACCAATGCAATATCATAAAACAATTATCCTCCAATTAAAACAGTTAATGGTAAGTTTTGCTAATAGGATGTATCTTCTGAATAAAACACCACCTTGAATTAATGAAAACACCCTTTGATTAATTTGATCAGTCTGATACTTTAATTTGCCATAACCATGCCCATCATATAGTAAAAAAAAAAAAAAAAAAATTAGTTAAAAAGAAAGCATAGATTATCGAAATAAATGAATGGAATGGGAAAAGTTGGATTCATTGCTGATAGCTCCCCAAGCTTCAGTCTACTTTAGTGTTTACGGTTTCCCATTCACAAGCATTCCAGGAATCAGAGATCCCCTGGAATTCCTCCTCAGAGGTTAACCTGGAATGGCTGGGAGCAAGCTAGCATCCCATCAGCATCCTTGGTTGGAGTTTGGAAAGCTGTTGCATTTAGTGCCTCTTACCTACCAGTTTGGAGAAGGGTATGGCAACCCACTCTAGTATTCTTGCCTGAAAATCCAGTGGACTGAGGATCCTGGTGGGCTACAGTCCATAGCATCTCAAGGAGTCGGACATGACTTAATGACTGTGCATGCAAGCGCACAAGCCATCTATATGGCAGACCCTCAATTGTTTTTTTGAGTGATTATTTGATTAAAACTCAGGTCATGTTCACTTTTAGCTTATTGTTATAGTTGAAATATGGGCTGAAATAATAGGAAAGAGTTTAGCTACAAATAACAGATAACCCAAAGAAAACTGGTATTAGTAAGTACAATACGTTTTTCTCAATAATTCTAGAGAAGCCGCCTAACATGAGAGCAGCTACTGGTAGGTCTCATCACAGACCCAGAGTCCTTCTGTCTTCCTCCTTAGACAGCCCTAGCATATGCTTTTGTCTTCATGGCTCCAGGATGACTGCTGCTCCCATGCCCCAGTCATTGCATCCAAGCTCTACACAGGAAAAACAAGGGGTGATAAAAGGCAAAGAAAAAAGGGAAGCTCTCCTGGGGATTTCCACCTGTATCTTATGGGTCAGAGCTGTGTCACATACTCCTGTAGCTGTAAAAGAGGTGAGGAAACAGAATTTTGGCTTTTCAGCCTTTATACTAGAAGAAGATAAGGGAGAAGGAGTGTGAATAGCTTTTTGGTAGCTGATCTGTAGTGTCTATCATATCCATTAAGACCATTTACTTCATGGCATCCGTGTAAATCCTCAGGAAGGTGTCCTTGATCTCATGATGAAACACGAACCCTGAAATGCCAGCCACGAGCTCAGCCAGAAACACCAGGGATAGAAACATGGCTTGGAGTTTCAGCATCCATGGGCTACCATGGCATGTGGCAAAGCATCTGAACAGGCCAAACACGACGATGGTGGTGCCAGTGCCGATGGGCACATAGGGGGCATTTGTCACGTGCAGCGCAGCCTGAGCTGCTGTGGCGTGCAGAACTATACCAACTGGAGCACCAGCCCCTACTTCCTGGAGCACGGCATCCCCCCGAGCTGCTGCATCAATGACACTCATTGCAACCCCCAGGATCTGTACAACCTGACTGTCGCCACCACTAAAGTGAACCAGAAGGGTTCTTATGATCTGGTGACCAGTTTCATGAAGGCCAACATGGGAATCATCACTGGAATGGCTTTTGGGATTGCATTCTCCCAGCTGATTGGCATGCTGCTGGCCTGCTGTTTGTCCTGGTTCATCACGGCCAACCAGTATAAGATGGTGTAAGGAGTCTTTCAAGAATGGGAGAATAAGAGACCTGTTTTCAAAAAGAACTGCAGCAATCTTTGAAAGACTTCCAAAGAATGTTAGAGCACAGTACATAATACACTTGGCTTCCCTGGTAGCTCAGAGGTTAAAGCGTCTGCCTGCAATGCGGGAGACCTGGGTTCGATCCCTGGGTTGGGAAGTTCCCCTGGAGAAGGAAATGGCAACCCACTCCAGTATTCTTGCCTGGAGAATCCCAAGGACGGAGGAGCCTGGTGGGCCCCAGTTCCCGGGGTCGCAAAGAGTGGGACACGACTGAGCAACTTCACTCACTCACTCAACCCCCACCCCACCCTGCGTGCAACTGCAGCTGACACTCCCACATAGCCTCTGCTCCGCCTTTCAGCTTGCATCATGTCTAGCGCTCCATTTTGTGAAGCCCTGTTGTGCCAGAGTGTAGCCAGGTTCCCTGCATCTAGTCCTAGGGGACCCAACCCAAGGCCCTGTGCGTGCCAGCTCCTCCATCTGTACTTGGTCCAACTGCAGCTCATTGTAGGTGACTGGTTCTCCACACCATCACTGGCCCTGCTGGGCCCTGCATGTAGTGTGGGAGGCTCCTGTTAGCCCTTGATCAAGATTGATAAATGCTGCACACCCCCTAGATATAGATAAGCAGATAGCTATCTGTTCTTTTGGCTTAATCTCCTTTGGTTGGGTTTCAACCAAAGAGCCTTTTACGAAGGCTCTTTCCTACCTTCTTCAGGCTGCCTAGGGCATGTAATACTTTGCAGTTGTCCTTGAGGAGAAAAGGGCATATGTCACGCAGGAAGGAGATTATCGAGCTTTGGGTGGCCTCCTTGCTCTTTGCTGTTACATGCCTGGGAACGTATAAAGGGTTTAGTGCACCTGTATAACCCTGTTACAAAGCTGTATTGTTGCTACCTTTGAAGGAAATAATTACTTCTGTTTTTCCCCAATTAATTGCTATTGTGTTATTTTGCTTCTTTCTATATTTTTTCTTTGCATTGACATTACAGACATCGAGGACCTCATCAAAATCAGTTTAAAAATGAGTGTGAAGGGGGAACAAAAGTCAAGATATTTTTAAAAGATCTTAAAAAATGCCTCTGTCTCACATGCCAACAAGAATGCATTGATATTGTGAACATTTGTGATACGTGTATTAATAAATAGTCATTACAGAAAAAAAAAAGACCATTTTCTTTACTCCTTTGAGTTCAAAGTTTGAGATAATATTAGGATTGTCCAGAGAAAGAGAACGAGCAGGGTGTATATGTGTGTCTGTGTGTGCACATGCATGCACACATGTAAAGAGACAGAGAGAGGTTGATTGATTATCAGGATTTGGCTCATGTGATTGTGGGGACTGACAGGTCCCAAGATCTGCAGTTGGCAGGCAGGAGACCCAGGGTTGCTGATGGCATAAGTTATGGTCTGAAAGTTGGGAGGCTCAGTGATGCAAGAAAGCCAGTATTTCAGTTTGAGTCCAAAGGGAGGAAGAAATTGAAATCCTGACTACCTAGAAGGTAGTCAGGGAGGAGTTCGCTCTTACTAGTGGTGGAGTCAGCCTTTCTGTGCTATTCAAGGCTTCAGCTGATTGAGTGTGGCCCACCCACACTGGGGAAAACAATCTGCTTTAATAAGCCAATTTATCCACGTGTTAATCTCATCCAAAAACACTTTCATGGGCACGCCCAGAATAATGTCTGACTAAATGTCTGGGCACCCTATGACCCAGTCAAGTTGACATGTAACTTTAACCGTTATAAATATTGTGTTAGAGGTAAGCCAAACTGTATCATCAAAAAAGTACTGGAGGCCAGGAGGCGTGGCAGCATCTGGCTTTGGGAAGGCTGTTGGTGCACAGAAGCCCAAAGGCGCCTGGCACACAGCCGCCCCACCACCATCATGACACCCAAGGGGAGGGTCAGCTCCACCAAAGGGGTGGCAAATGGGGAGCCCAAGAGATGGACAAGGTTGTCAGCTAAGCCTGTTCCTGAAAACGTGGACGTGAAGCCACAGAGGCAGCAGGAAAGAAAACTCTTCAGACCAAAAAGTGCACACAAAAGGGAAAAGGGGAGCAAAGGGAAAACCAGCCAAAACACCTAAGCAAGAAACTGAAGAAGATTTACCTGAGGAAAATGGAGAAACTAAAAATGAAGCAAGTCTAGCCTCTGATAAAACAGGAGAGAAAAAAGCCGAGTGATTAATATCATCTGCTGTGTCATATCAGTGGCCCTTGTCTCCCTTCTGGCCTGGCCCAGAGGAATATTTTTATCTAATATTTTGTAAATACACGACTTTTAGAAGCTCTGGAGACATTTTTTAAGAAGAGAATTCTGCTTCTCCTCTTTTTAAGTGTAAAGGGTTTAAAAAAAATTTTTTTTTTTAAAAACTGCATTAGTTTCTGCTGTACAGTAAGGTAAATCAGCTATATGTATACATATATCCCCAACTCTGGAGCCTCCCTCCCACCCCTCCCCAACCCCACCCCTCTGTCACACCCTTCTAGGTCATCAGAGCACCGAGCAGAGCTCTCTGTGCTATACACCAGCTTCCCACTGCTGGTGCTGCTAAGTCGCCTCAGTCACGTCCGACTCTGTGCGACCTCACAGACGTCAGCCCACCAGGCTCCCCGTCCCTGGGATTCTCCAGGCAAGAACACTGGAATGGGTTGCCATTTCCTTCTCCAGTGCATGAAAGTGAAAAGTGAAAGTGAAGTCACTCATTCGTGTCCGACTCTTAGCGACCCCATGGACCGCAGCCTACCAGGCTCCTCCGTCCATGGGATTTTCCAGGCAAGAGCACTGGAGTGGGGTGCCATTGCCTTCTCCCAGCTTCCCACTTGTTATCTATTTAACACGTGATAATGTACATATGTCAATCCTACTCTCCTAATTTGTCCCTCCCTCGCCTTGTAAGGGTTTTTTTAAGCGGTGGAAACATTTTCTGTTTTCTTATTTTTTTGGTACAACTAGAAAATAGTGGGATATTGAATAAGGAGGTTTTGACTGTCTTGAATGTCCACTTAACATACCATAGATGGGGATTATTTTTTATATCTTATAATACAAAACATATTAAATGGCAGTTTGAAGTCCATTGTATATTTACTGTGTCTTGAACATTTGAACTTCCATTCCTGTCTTGTTTTCAGTAGAATCATTTCCTAAAGAAAATGCCTCGTCTTGGTTGTCCCTGTCAGAATTGCACACTAGCATCTTTGGTCATGGCAATGCAGTTTTTGTAGTAACTTTGGTAATATACTGTGAAAGAAAACTGAAGATTTTAATGTATAGTGTATATGATATTAAGTTTTGAATTAGTAAAATTTATAATGTAGCAACTTAGCAATGTTTGAAGATATTGGTACTTAATATCCTATTAAGAAAAATTTGCCTTCAAATTTTAAGCTGGAAAGTCACCAGAATAACTGTTTAGGAAAGAATCACAATGACATGATTTTTCAGATTTTAAGAATTGTGTGCAAATTGAAATATCTGTGCACTGATCCTCGGAATAGCCAAGAAGATCTCTATTATTAAAAAAAAAAAAAAATGCTTGATTTCTGTGCTGGATTCCAGTCCATTGTGTATCTGTCTTGGGCAAAGCAGTCTTCCTCTCTGATTTTTTACGTCATCTGTTATACAGGGGAGGAGTTGTATTAAGACTTGATCATCTTAAGGCCCCTTCTGGCTCTATTACTGCTTATTTCTATGAAATGTTTCCTAGTGGAAGTGAGTAAAATATATATTTAGATGAGAATATACACTTGATTTAAATTAGTTCATCAGTTATATTTTCAAGTTTCTATTTGAGAATTTTGTTCTGTTTAGCAATATAAACATTCTTTCTGAATTCTCTATACTGTTTATTTGATTGAAAAATATAGAGTGAATTCAACATAGTGTATCCCCGAAAGAGCATACATTCATAATTAGTTCAGTCAAAAATTATATTTATTTCAGTTCCTAGATTTAAAGTTTTCAAGCTTATTTTTCTGCTTTTCTTGGAACCTAGAAAATTCATCTCAACAGGTTTCTGCATCAAGTGATATTTATTATGTGCCTACATCTGCGTGTTACTGGACTTGCCTGGTGTCGTGTTTCAGGAAGGCAAGAGGCCTTTTAATAGCAGGGGTGATTTGCATTTGTGGAGTTAGCAACAACTTAATTTCTGGAAGAAATAAAACTTACCTTCTAGAGGAGGTTTTGGAATGATTTGGCTTGTGCAGGTCAAAATCCAAGGCAATAGAAACAGAACAGACTAAATGGAATTGATTATCTCCATAAGTTTGTGGATAGTACCTAGTATGCTTCCTTGGATGTCACATGTTTCATTGCAAAAGAAAAAGCTATGTTTACTTTCCATGTCACTTTCTTTCCTAATACCTGTTACATATGGCCTTTCTTTTAAAACACAAAGTCGATCTACTCACAGCCCTCTTGCCTCATTCCTAGATTATTGAAATAGCCCTTAAATGGTCACCTGACACTCACATTTCTTTCTCCTTCATCTGTCTTGTACATGGTTTCAGAGTAAGGTTTCTGAAATAGCACTACTTCCATGTTGTTCCTTTATTCAGAATTTTTTAAAATATTTAACATTATCTTTAGTCTTCAAGACAAACTTCAAACTCAGGAGACGGCATTCACTGTCCTCCAGGATCATGTCCCCAAAGGTCCAACCTACCTTGATTTTTTTTTTTTCTTTTTTCCTTTTTTCTCTCTTCTCTTCTTCAGTTATCTAACTTATTTAACTGATTATAAACTTCTCCCATCCAAAAGATTCTGAAGTGGCTTTCAGGCACACGTGCGTACATGATACGCGTGTATGCAGTCATATATACCTGCATGTGCCATGTAACAGTGATACATTTTATATTGATTTATAAAATAAGTGACAAAAAAAATCAGATGAAAGCAAGTTAGAACCCAGAATGCATGCCATATGATCCTGTCGAGTGACAAGAAATAAATTACAAATTTGCTCTGAATTTCTCAGCAGCTACATATCTGTACTGATCCTCAAAATAGCCAAGAAAATCTCAGTTATTTAAGAAAAAAAAAAAAGTGCTGGATTGCAGTCCATTGTGTATCTGTCTTGCACAAGGCATTCAGCCTCTCTCGATTTTTTTCTATCACCTGTAATACAAGGGAGTTGTATTAAGACTAATTTCAAAATGCACAGTAGCTGGAAGACTGGACACATACATGCTCCTCAGCTGAAGCAGTTTTTTCCTGTCTCTGAGGCCCCCGCCACAGGTCCCACTGAGACTGAATGATCAATATCCTTGTCCAACATCAATGATCCTTGTCCAGACATCTGCAAAGATTTAAATGGCTGACTTTTATAATATTCTTCAGTGTGGCTGATTGACATAATTTCACACTATAGCTTAATCAAACAAGTAAGCAAGGTGAAAATTTATGTAATCTAGGTTCTTATCTCTCTAGCTTACTTCATTCTAAGAGTAAAACTTATAGAACTATTTAGAAGAAAGCAAAGACTGCATATCCTTCAAGTAGTCCTTTATTATTTCTTATAGTCTTTTAATTTAAAAAAATATATATTAAAAGTCGAAGTACTAGACCCACAGTGAAAACCTTAGTACACGCTCTCTCCTGCTGCTCCCCAAGTCTTGCCCCCTAGAGGTGCCCCATTTCAGCTTCTGGCATTTATTCTGTGTTTCTAAAACTAAAGCTTCCTTAAATCACATCCTGTTTTGCTATTTGGTTGGTTTAATGACTTTTTTGTTTGCAGGATTTCAAATTTGCTTTTTATTCCCAATCTTCCAGTTTAGATTTTATTTCTGCTTGTTTCTGTTCTGTAATTTCTTATTCATGTCCAGTGCATGCTTCTCTGTTAGGTATCTATTTGCACATCCTAATCTTAAACTCTTGGTCGTTCAGTGCTATAGTTTATTTTCCTGGCGTGAAATCACATTCAGATTCTTGATTTTTTATTTTTGTTGAGTATCTACCTTAGCCTTGCATTTCACTATGTGTTTTGGAATTCTGTGTGGCAGGCCTATTTTTAGTGGGACCTCTTCTTATTTTGTTCTTTTTTCTCCTCCTCTGCGCATCTGCTCTCTCGTGGCTTTCTGCTTGCCTCCCTCAGGCCCCAGCTCAGAACCAGACTTCATGGCGTTTGTAAGTGTGGACCACAGTGATGTTGAGTTTGCAGACCTGGTTACTAGGCGATAAGCATCTGACTCTGTACCCGGAGAGACTCTATGTGTCTTCTAGGCTTTCCACGGCCAACAGCTCCTGTAAATATTTATCCCCAGGAAACATGTCATCATCCTATATTTTCAGCCTCTTTTCATAACCAGGGAAGACTCCCCTCGCCTTTAAGCTCCCCTTTCTTCTGTGAAGCACCTTTTCTCTCTCTTAACCATTGGGACCAGATGCGTGTCTGTGACTGCCGGCTTCCAGACCTGAGGCTCTGGCTTCGGTTTTGCTGACTGCTTTGCATTTCTGTTACTGGTCCAGAAGAGATATTGATCTTGTTTTTGAATTAGTAAAGCCATTTTTGTTTCTCTTTTTATAGTTTACTTATCATTACTATCACTTTGGAATAGAGGTGAGCACCTCCAAGTCTGAACTTACACCATCTTGTTGGAAGCCTGCTGTTCGCTTCTCATAGCTAAGAATTCAAGTCTTTGGCGGCAGAAGAAAATGCGAGGATAAACAATGATCTAATTCTCCCGAGGGTTTCCAAACATGTGTGCACTTTTCCTGGTACCAGCCTGTCTGCGAAGCAGGGATCTGTGTCTTGTATCACTGGGCCTTCTATGGACAGAGAGTTGAGTAGAATTATTCTGAAAGTATATCCATTTCAAAAATAGTTTAATAGATGGTTCTATAGGGGAAACACCCTCAGAAACTCCTCATTCCTTGATGCTACAGTTCTGAGTTCACTAGCTCTTATTTTTTTCTGTGGGGTTTCCCTGATGGTCTGCCATGCAGAAGACACAAGAGACGCAGGTTCAACCCCTGGGCTGGGAAGATCCCCTGGAGGAGGGAAATGACGACCCATTCTAGTATCCTTGCCTGGAGAATACGATGGACAAGAGGAGCCTGGCAGGCTACAGTCCAAAGAGTCTCAGAGTCAGACACAACTGAGCAACCATGCACACACGATTTCTTCTATAGAAATAAAGCAATGTTAGTCACTGTCTTTGGTAATCATTTCAGTTTCTTTTCAGAGAGTCTCTTTTCTTGGGTCCCTCTGAGGCCCTCCACAACAACCTCTGTGGGTTACAGAGCCCAGCATCCCTTAGAGTCACGGCCACTGCTGGTGCCAGGCAAGCACAGCCTTGGTTCCTGTATGTGCTGCGCTGTCCCTGCCCTGTCACTGCTAAACTGGAAAAACTGGGGAGAAGAGGCAGGCTTGACCCAAAGGGAGGAACAAGGATTGTCTGAAGAAGGAGTAAAGGGTGTAGAGTTAAAGCTGTATTCAAAGGAAATGAAGGTTTTCTACCCAGGAAAAGGTTTTTATGGTAACTTGAGTCTATTTGAAATATGAAATATATATATTTGCTGCCTTCTATTTCGCTAAATTAATTATAAGCAGAAATGCCTCATGGTAGGAATGATGAGCCCAGTCAGCTCTGAATTGTTTTATATTTCAAGTTTTAACAATCGAAGTAGAATGTGTTTCCTGTTTCTAAAGTTTTCATCATAACAGAATTACATTATCTTCAGAAGATTAGCAAGATTTGGCAGGAAACAGAAGGAAAGAGGGAGAAGGAGTGTGTTGTGCTGTGTGTGTGTGATAAGTTTTTAAGCAGTAAAACCTAACTACTATATATGTTACCTGTCTTGTTTCTCCAAACAACCAGAAAATGATTTTTCCAAAAGTGGCTGTCATTAATGTTAAAGCAAGGAGAGGAGTTTATTGGCTTCCTGATCACCTAACCCCACATGCAGTGTCACTGTGAGTGCCAGGTCAAGGCTTCTGGGCACGGCACGGTGAGCACAGCGGGCTGTGAAATACACACTGTAGCTATGGTGTTAGCCCTGGGGTGTGCTGTCTCCATATCACAGGTCACAGCGCTTCAACACTGACTTCCTCCCAAGACCATATGGCTCTGGTTTATCCAAAAGCCCACCCCAAGGGTAAGAAGAAGGTCTCACCACAATTTTTGGTGACGTGAGTTCCATCTCACAACCTTTACAATTCTTGCATACAAATTCTTTTCTCCTGGCTTTTGGAGTAGAAGCAGCTCTGGCTTGGGGAACGGATTCAGCGGTGGCAGCTCCTGTGACAAGGAAGTATGTATTCTGTGTCCTGGGCACATTACCTCATTCAACACATGGCACACGGTGTGCAAGGAGTGCTGCAGAGGGAAGTGGTGGTGGTGGTTTAGTCCCTAAGTCGTGTCCGACACTTTGCAACCCCATAGACCCTTCCAGGTTCCTCTGTTCATGGGATTTCCCAGGCAAGAATACTGGAATGTGTTGCCATTTTCTCCTCCCAGTGGATTTTCCCGGCCCTGCGTTAGCAGGTGGATTCTCTACTGCTGAGCCAACAGGGAAGCCCTAGAGTGAGGTACTCATCCTCAAAGAATATCATCATCATAATTCTGTCTATTCAAGCTTGGGGGCTCTTACTGTGTGCCGGACACGATTATACACCTTCTCTCACTTAATCTCCATCATCTTATAAGAGGGCGGGTGCTCTTCTTCATGCTTTGCAGACGCAGTAACTTCAGGAGCTACATTCCTAATTGCTCCACTGTATTGTCTCTATAGTTTCATGAATAGTATATACATTTCACTCTCTTAGTTCTTAAATATGGGAGTATATTTGCATCCATTAAAATTCACTCTTTTTACTGCACAGTTCTGAGTTTTGACAAATACATGCCGTTTGCCTCACCACAACTACCCAGATACAGATCAATCCCATCACCCCTCCCCAGATTCCCCTATAACTGCTTTAAAGTCAGCCTCCACCCCCACCTCCAGCCCCTGCTAACCCCTGATCTGCTCTCACTATAGCTTAACCGTTTCCAGAATGTCATATAAATTGATCCTAACAGCCATTTGATTCTGTCTTCCTTCATTTGCTGCTGCTGCTGCTAAATCGATTCAGTCGTGTCCGACTCTGTGCGACCCCATAGATGGCAGCCCACCAGGCTCCCCCATCCCTGGGATGCTCCAGGCAAGAACATTGGAGTGGGTTGCCATTTCCTTCTCCAATGCATGAAAGTGAGAAGTGAAAGTGAAGTCGCTCAGTCGTGTCCGACTCTTTGCAACGCCATGGACTGCAGCCTAACAGTCTCCTCCACCCATGGGATTTTCCAGGCAAGAGTACTTGAGTGGGGTGCCATTGCCTTCTCCGTTCCTTCATTTAGAATGATGCATTTGATACTCAGCCATGTGATTTTTACATGCATGTAAATTTATAATGTCAGTATTTGGTTTCTTTTTATTGTCAAGTTGTATTATATTATGTGGCTGTCCCACAGTTTATCTGTTCACCAACTGAAGGGTGTTTGGGTTCTTTTCCAATTGGTGGTTATCAATGAAGCCACTTTAGACATTCATATAAAGGAGATCAGTCCTGGGTATTCTTTGGAAGGACTGATGCTAAAGCTGAAACTCCAGTACTTTGGCCACCTCATGTGAAGAGTTGACTCATTGGAAAAGACTCTGATGCTGGGAAGGATTGGGTGAAGGAGGAGAAGGGGACGACAGAGGATGAGGTGGCTGGATGGCATCATGGACTCGATGGACGTGAGTTTGAGTGAATTCCAGGAGTTGGTGATAGACAGGGAGACCTGGCGTGCTGCGATTCATGGGGTTGCGAAGAGTCGGACACGACTGAGTGACTGAACTGACATAGGTTTTTGTGTGAATATAAATTTTCATTTCATTTTGGTAAATATCTAGGAGTAGGATTGCTGGGTTGTATAGTAAATATATGTTAAACTATATAAGAAATTGCCAACCTGTTTTCTAAAGTAGCTGTACCATTTTGAATTTCCACCATCAGTGAATGAAAGTTCTAGTTACTTCACATCCTTGCTAGCACTTGATTTTATCAGTTTTGGTTTTGTTTTTAATCATTCAAATAGACGCATAGTTAATATCACTTTCTGGCTTTAATTTGCATTTTTTAATGGCTAATGGGGCTTCCCAGGTGGTGCTAGTGGTAAAGAACCCACCTAATACAGGCAACATAAGATATGTGGGTTCAATCCCTGGGTTGAGAAGATACCTGGGGGAGGGCATGACAACCCACTCCAGTATTCTTATCTGGAGAAACCCCCATGGACAGACTAATGATCTATTATTTTCATGTGCTTATTTGCCATCTATATAACTAACTTGGCGATATACTTGTTCAAATCTTTTGCCCATGTTAAAAGTTAGATATTTTCTTCTTCTTGAGTTTTGAGAATTCTTTACCCTGCATCTAAGTCTTTTATTAGATACATGTTTCAGAAAACTTTTGTCCTTGTCTGTGACTTGTCTTTTAATTCTCTTGAAAGAGTATTTTGAAGGGTGGAGGTTTTTAATTTTACTGTCATTCAGTTTTCATTCTCTTTCTTTAACAACTCTGTCTTCTGATGGTATATCTAAGAAATCTTTGCCTCACCCAAGAGAATAAAGATTTTTCTATGTCTTCTATTAGAAATTTTATAGTTTTAGGCTTGATCCATTTTTTAGTTAATTTTTATATGTGGTACCAGGTTTGTTTGTTTATTTTTTTTATTTTGGCAAATGGATGCCCCATTATTCCAATAGCATTTGTTGAATCAATATCTTATGTAAGACAATCGTGTATCATAGAAAAAGCGCAGTATTAGATATAGGAGTAGTTGAGTTCTAGTCCTGGAACACCTACTCGGAACACTGGTGACACTAGGCAGAGATCAAATCTGAATGTTGGGTAACAGGGCAGGTGACTGTACATGCTTTAGAGGCATGCAGAGTCTCCTGCCTCCTAACTGTTTGATGTTGGCAGGTTTCCCTGTAATAGTCCCTAGTTTTTCCTTTTGTAAGATGAGAATAATCCATATCTGGCAAAGCTGTTTGGAGGGTTCAATTAGATAATGTAAGTCTAGCTCAGGAGGTGGTATTTCCTCAGTGATGGTGGCTATTATTGTTATTGAGTAGTCTGAGGAAAGAGTCTAAATGGAAAGTTGTAGGAATTACAGCATCTGCCGTTCCCGTCATGTGCTGATCAGATTCCCCGAATTGCTCACCTAATCTTGACAGCTTTTGCAGTCTTCCTGCTCCAACTTTTAGTCATCTTTGCCAGCTTCCTTCCCCTTTTTTGTCCCTAATGCCTTCTGTTTGGCTCCAGTGATCCCTGTGTTGTGGTGATTAGTACTTTTCACTCTTGAATTCACCCTGTGATACCCACCCACCCCTCCCTCCTGAGAAGGGAGCTGACCTATGTCCAGACTGACGCATCTCATGACCCTTCATCACATGTGACCCTGTTCTTCCCCACATTTCCTGACGAGGCTCACACTGAAGGGTGTGTGGTTGGGCTGTATGTAGGGGTGTGGGGTATGTGCGGGGAGGAGAGAAGGGAGGGGGCTGCCCGGATGAGCGGGAAGACAGCAAAGACGGCAGGAGTGACCGGGCCAGAGTGACCTGCAGGCCATTCCTGCCCTTCCCCCAAGATCCCTGGACGAAGCAGATGTCATCTGGACTCTCTCCTCAAGTTCCCTCCCAGAGGAGGTGCTGCTGCTTTTAGGATTTAGCACACAGGAATTCTTCTCCCTTTCTGAGTGTGACTACACTTGGAATCTTTTGCCCACGATGAAACAGAAATCATGACACTCCATGGGAACAGAGGCCAGACAAGACTTCCCTTGCCACTGATTTCTCACTACAGTGCAGAGGAGTGTCTCCCATACGCCCTGAGCCTGAGAATAGGCCTCCTCAGCAGTCAACAGCAGCCCAAGGCTCCAGAGTGGGGGAGACCAGCTCACTCTGCAGGGCAATGGGCAGCAGAGGGTTGTGCCTAAAACCTGTAGCTGGCTCAGTGGTGACAAGAGGAAGGATGTCCCCGCAGTCAGGAGTGGGAAGATGGAGTATTCTCATTCCTTCAATTGTCGTAATCTGTGTACAGATTAAGAGAATATGATACCACTCAAAAATAACTTATTTAATTTGCAAAGTACATTCCCCCACCCCCACCCCCCTGTATCTATTTGCAGGGCACAACAGCAGACTTGAATGCTACAACTTTTTATCCATGGTACCTGCCCAAATGCTTCCCTGGTGGCTCAGAGGTTAAAGCGTCTGCCTGCAATGTGGGAGATCAGGGTTCGATCCCTGGGTCAGGAAGATCCCCTGGAGAAGGAAATGGCAACCCACTCCAGTATTCTTGCCTGGAGAATCCCATGGGCGGAGAAGCCTGGTGGGCTACAGTCCGTGGGGTCGCAAAGAGTCGGACACAACTGAGCGACTTCACTTTCACTTTCACCTGCCCAAAGCCCTTGAAATATGACGTGCTTGACTTCCCAAACGTTTGGAATCCTGTGGGTCTCTGTCACACAAACTTCCACTGACATCTCACCGTGGTGATGTGGGAATAAGCAGACTAAATAGTGAATTTCATGATAACTCCTTGGGGCTCACTATTTGTATAGTTACAGATAGGTAAAGAATCTGCCTGCAGTGTGGGAGACCTGGGTTTGATCTCTGGGTCAGAAAGATCCCCTGAAGAAGAGAATAACAACCCATTCCAGTATTCTTGCCGGGAGAATCCCATGGACAGAGGAGCCTGGTGGGCTCCTGTCCATGACGTCACAGAGTCGGACATGCCTGAGCGACTAAGCAGCAGCAGGAGACAGGCCCCTGCAGCAACACCACCTCCATGAAGGGATGAAGCTGGGGAATTGTTGTCATTGGTGAGTCCAGGAGAACGTGTGATGTGGCTCTGTGAGTTGTAGACGGGGGGCTACCAACTGTGGTTCCGCTTTCTTAGTCCCTTGCTTTGAGAAGTAGCTCTAGGGCTCCAGGTAAATACGGCATATTGTTTGTGTGTCTGCATTTCTCCACACTCTTACCCCAAAACCTGCTGAAATGATGGTAAGATTGGGCTCTTCCTACGTATTGTTGGGTGCCTACTTTCAGAGCCTAAAAGATAGGCACAAGAAAGCATGCTTTTTACTTAGATCCATAAACAAATATCACAAGAGGCTGGTGATATGTCAGAAGGTGTCAGTTCAGTTTGAATAGCTGGAAGAAACATTAGACATCTGCTTCAATACCTTCCTTTTATGGAGAGTCAAAGTGACCTGGACAGTGAGTGATGTTAGAGAGTCAGGACCAGAAAACCCAGGGATGCTAACTCTGGGGCGATGCTCTTTTGATGAGGCACTGTGGGTACTGTACCTGGGCATGGGGGCAAAGGTAAAGGTTAAAAGAGTAAGCTGGCTAGAAATTCCCCCTTGACTGTTTTTCTTGCAAGATCACTTCCATTTGTTCACTCATCTTGAAGTACTTAAAATAATATCTTTATCCAATTTCTCATCTCCTTTGGATGACAGAACTCTAGAAATAAAAACAGAAAATGTATATATTTTAGATTGCTTTTGTATTGTTTAGATAGATTGTTTTACTGCTGGATAACTTAGTGTATTTTAATTGTAATGTCTGTCCAAGACCAAGAACTAATGTTCACTAATGCTTCCACTAATCGCCCAGGAGGATAAGATTGGGTTGAGCCTGTAAAAAGACTAAGCCACTAGCTGCTAGTGGTGCATCTGAGGAACCCAGACACACTCTGCAACAAGGACTGTGATTTCCAAGAAGTCTTTTCTGTGTCAAGCCTGAGCATTAATTCTCAGGAAATCAGGCTTCTGGTATTGCTTAGGACTTAGGAGTGGACTTGTCTCCTTTTTGGCTTATCTTTCATCCACAGTCACCATTTATCGCCAGTCTTTCAGCAAACCTGCTTGAGTGTTTACTTCCCTCCTTCCTTCCCCCCACCCCTTTCTTTATTCCTTTCCCAAGTATTTAATGAAGTAAGGCTTGTAATACACCAACTATGGTAATCCTAAGAGAAAAAGACCTCCCCTTCCTGCACATTCTAGCGTGGACACAGACATTAGATACACAGTTCTGTCAGTACACCAGTTAACATAATGGAAGCCTGTTTTAAGTGCAGTGGGAACAAAGGAAAGGAAAAAAAATAACCCTGCACAGTCAGAGAAGACTTCACAGAAGAGGCAGTATTGACTTGAGATATAAAGGCTGTAAGGTGTTTTCAGTGAGGCAGGTTCAGAGGGAGCATTCCACACTGAGGTCACACTTTGGGAAATGTCCTGGAGGTTTGGAGAGTATAGTGTGTCACCGTTGTTCAGTTGCCAAGTCATGTCTGACTCTTTGCCACCCCATGGACTGGAGCACATCAGGCCTCTCTGTCCCTCACCGTCTCCTGGAGTTTGCCAAGTTCATGTCCAATGAATTAGTGATGCCATCCAACCATCTCATCCTGTCGTCCCCTTCTCCTCCTGCCCTCAATCTTTCCCAGCGTCAGAGTCTTTTCCAATGAGTCAGTTCTTTGCATCAGGTGGCCAAATTATTGGAGCTTCAGCATCAGTCCTTCCAATGACTATTCAGGGTTGATTTCCTTTAGAATTGACTCGTTTGATCTCCTGTCCAAGAGATTTCTCTAGAGTCCTCTCCAGCAGCACAGTTTGAAAGCATCAATTCTTTAGCACTCTGCCTTTTCTATGGTCCAACTCTCACATCTGTATCGGGAAACTGCATATTGTTCAGTCTTCCTAGAGGATAAAGGTTGGTAAGGGTGGTGACTGGGGGCAAGGGGAAGAGGTAAGCCAGGCAAAGAGTTTGGATTTTCATTACAGAGTGATGGGAAGCCATTAAAGAAAGTGAGGGTTGGCTTTTGACCAGCAGCAGCCAGGAAAAATATAATCGTGTGTGTAGAAATAAAAAAGTCAGAAAGTATTCTACAAAGGAGAATCAGAAACTCTCAAAACAGGTGAGGAAATTAGTGAGGTTCTTAAACTATTACATCCAGAAGAAGGGCTTTTCGAAAGCTGCTGTTGTATGTTTGTGATGGTGTTACTGAGTCAACCTCACTCGGCTTGCTGCACAACAGGCCAGTAATTGGGTGACAGATGTTACGACAAGGAATAATGCCTGTATTCGGAAAGCTGGGTGTCCGACAACATGGTGGACTAGGGTCTTAGAGTACCCTTTTCAGGGCTCTGGATGCTGGTAAGGGGAGGAGGCGAGGAAGTAAAGTAAAAAGGCCGTAAGTCCTGCAAAATGGCTCTCAATTTGGCCAGACTCTGGGAAGGGATGTGTTAATTTCTTCTTTCCTGAAGCCATTCACAGCTGGGCAGGGTCAAGGTGTTTCCTTGTGATCCCAACGAGGGTACTTTAATGTAACATTCAGGCAGAAAGGCCATTTTGCATGCTTACGGCTGCAGACAGCATCCTTTTAGTGAGTATAGTAACAAAAGCAAGGGAAAGCCAAGGTTAAAGTTAAAGAAGCAGATCCAATATGGAGTCACATTTTGTTCTTCCCTGCCTTTTTCCCTCCCCACCACCCCAGAGAATGAGATGTCACCGGGTGCAGTTAATATCAGGGGATATGGCAGCTGGTCTGTTTCAGATACTCATCTGCTTACAGACTGTTTCTGGGTGCTTCAGTTAAAGACTAGCGTGTTTACCAATTGTGCTAAGTATTAGTTGCTGAGGAGAGGGTGTGATGGTTCTCTGAACTAGAACTGTACTTCCCGGTAATTAGGATATTGTATTGCTTCAGATGCAGACATCAGCATCTCTGCTGTTCTCCTTCAACATTTATTGCCCAGTTGTATTTCAGACCCTGAGAACTCTTAAAAAGTAAAGAAACGTGAGCTTTCTGTCTCTCCGTTTTCAATATGGAATTGAACCCTGAAATTGTTAAAGCATTGATAATGCTTTCCTGTCCATGAAATTAAAATTTGAAAGCTGCAGCTAAGGGCTTATAAAAACAGTTGTCTCCACATTTGTCATTAAACCCTTTTATGCAATAAATTTGCGTATCCTTAATTTAGAATGATCTTTTTTTTTTCCAGAATTTAGTCAACGTTCGCGTTTTTTTCAGTGCCTCCTTATGCTAATTTGTTTATTTATTGTGCTTCTCAAAATGAAACACAGAAAGCAGCAGCCAATTAATAAATTATGTTTTCTGCAAATGAAATAAAGACATGTTAATCATTTCTAAACAATTAGGCCACATTCAACATGGAGAGTTCCTCAGTAGGAATGGTACACACTTTCAGAAGATGAGAAAAGCTCCCCGAATTTGACGTCATGTCAGTGAATATCTACTTTATTACAATTGTGTCTTGTTATGAATAAGGTCAATGAAAATCGTGGTAAGAATTGTGCAGACTAACTGCCTTAATTACATAGCATTGCCTTTTGAGCTCAACAAAAGGCCCAGGGCAGCTCTCTTTTGAAGCTGGAGGTCACCATGTCCAGCAGCCATAACTTAAAAAAGGGACAGGGAGAACCTCCCATGTCCTCAGAGAACAGAAGTGCTGTAGAAAAATAAGATTCTAAGGGAAGATAAGGGAACAGGACTCTTTAGCCTGCAGGGGAAGGGGCAGGACTGCATCCAGACAGGGCAACCTGGAGTTTTCAGTGGTAACTAAGCCCGGGGAAATAGACTTCAATTGCAAGTGTTTGGATTAGACAGGGCTCCCCTGGTGGCTCAGTGGTAAGGAACCTGCCTGGCAGTGCAGGAGACAAGGGTTTGATCCCTGGGTGGGGAAAATGCCCTGGAGTAAGAAGGAAACAAGGGTTTGATCCCTGGGTGGGGAAAATGCCCTGGAGTAAGAAATGGCAACCCATTCCAGTACTCTTGCCTGGGAAATCCCATAGACTGTAGCCCTTCAGGTTGCAAAGAGCTGGACATGGCTGAGCGACTAAATAGCAACAACAGTGACCTTTGGATTAGATGTACTGACCTTCCAAACATTTTTTTTAAAAGACTGATGGTGTTTCCCCTCAAGGGGATCTTCTAAGAACAAAATCTTTCCCATCTGTCTCTTGCTTGGATTCCCAAGAAGCTTACCATTCTTTAAGTTCTGGAACCGGTTTGACTCTAATAGTTCCCTGGATAACTGAGATTGGGTGGACAGGGGAGGATTTTTTTTTTTTTTTTAATCACACATTCTGCCAGTAAAGAAAAGACTTTTTAAAAATCACCCACTGTGGGTTTGGGTCATTTCACCTTTATCTACTCATCCGCATGACATATGTGTTTAGCAAGCATTTGCTGAGTCCTGCCATGTACTCCAAGGCCTAAAAGAAGATCCTGTTAACTGAAGCTCCCAGAAACATGCCAGAAATAGGCAAGAATGAAAAGAGAGTTAAGCCTATTAGGTTGATGCCTGGATTCTTACTGTATTGGGCCATCTGTGTGTGTTGCGACCTCCGGTTGGTTTCCAGGGATAAAGATGTTGAGAGGTCAGAAAAAAGCAGTCCTCCAGGCTTCCCTGGTGGTCCAGTCATTAAGAATTCTACCAATGCAAGGGACACAGGTTCAATTCCAGCCCCTGAAAGATCTCACGTGCCACAGGGCAGCTAAGCCTGTCTGCCACAACTACTGTGCTCACGCTCTGGAGCCCAGGAGCTGCAACTCCTGAGCCCGCGTGCACCTAGAGCTCGAGCTCAGCGATGAAAGAGGCCACTGCATATTGATGTTTGGCAGAAAACAGCAAAATTCTATAAAGAAATTATCCTTCGATTAAAATATAAATTAATTTTTTTTAAAGTCACTGCAATGAAAAGCCTGTCCATCGCAACTAGAGAGTAGTCCTGCTCACCATGACTAGAGAAAGCAGCAAGAAAGACCCAGCACAGCCAAAAATAAAATGAAATAAATAAACAAGGAAACGAGGCAGTCTTCCTCCCGGGTCCTTCAGGATCAGCACACAAAAAGAAGCAAATTAGTACACAGGGAAATAGAGTTTACTTCTATACCTCAGTCCCAATATTTTTGTTGGTTTTGTTCTGTTTTTTTAAGCATGAAAGTAAAAGTAGCTCAGTTGTGCCTGACTCCTTGTGACCCCGTGGATTATACAGGCCAAAATAGTGGGGTGGGTAGCCTATCCCTTCTCCAGCAGATCTTCCCAACTGAGGAATTGAACCAGGTCTCCCACATTGCAGGCGGATTCTTTGTCAGCTGAGCTATCAGGGAAGCCCTTTTAAAGCATGATAGCGTAGCAAATAGATGGGGTGGGGCAGGGGGAGGGAGCTTAAAAAAGAAAGGTGGTAGACCATTTTGTTCCTTACCCCAGAAAAAGTGGAAGACAGCAAAACTATCACAGGATGTCTTGGGCTTCAGACTTTTCTTTGGGTGGTTTCAGGGCTTGAATAAGACAAGTTCAAGTTTATTTCAAGTGTGCCCCTTTGTCTTTGTGCTGGGAGCCTGCTTCAGATGTTATCTGGATTTTTCGGAGGTAACCAAATACTGTTTTACAGTCGGGAAGAAATAAACTGTTGCCGTAATGCTGTTGGTTTAGCATCTAGGTATCAGGGTTGTACTTAGTGAGGAGCAGATGGATTTTTGATGTTATTAACAAAGCTTTTAGGGATTGTCTATGCCCTCTCCGCATTTGTCATCTCAGAACTTAAAGACCAAATGGACAGGCTTAAATGTAAAATCACCGATATTGTCCACTAAGGTCAGTGACCGACTATCAGTCTCAGTTTCTCTCAGGAACAATCCCAGTGCCGCTGTGTTAGCAATTAGAGAAGCTTAGTCTTCTCTTTCTGTAAAATATAAACGCTTGAAAACAGTTTGCCTACGTAAGTCCGTCTATTGACTAAGCTTTTCATGCTGCCGTAAGCTCATCCCAATAATTTTTACCCAGGAAAATTACTACTCTTCACCATCCAGCCTTTCAATTAAGTGTGCTTTGCTACGAGACATAGCATTTAGATTTTTATTAATTTAAACATTTTGTGTCAACAGCAGGTAGATCATTATTAACTGGTACAGTGTGGCGTTGCACAAAATACATACGTGTCATAGAAAAGTAATTAACTTCCTCATTCTGTTGCCGAACAGATGTGTATCTGAATAAGAATGGGGCCCCAGGGTGCTCTGGCACATTTATTTATTTATTTTAAGTCATTAAATTGTTGACTCAGAGACCTCATTGCAGGTTTTCCAAACTTTGTTCTCTTTTTCCGTTGCTACCTCCCACCTCCTTTCCCCCATTAAAAATAGGTTTAGAGCAATCACCCAAAATGATCAATTCATTTTTGGCTTACTGTAGTCCCTGCAAGCTATGGATTGGTTCTCTTTCAGATGAGATAAAGGTCTGATGACTAAGAGAGCTGAGAATACAGAGGATATATGGGGACTTTCATTGCAAACATGCAGAAGGTTTAGTGGCAGCTGTTTGAGGCAGCCGGGGGCTGGGTTAATTAACCTGACCAGTGTTCACTGGCCAGCACACCAGAGTGAGGCCAGTCCAGACCGTGTGACCACACCAGCTCACTGTCACTTCTTTCTTTCCCTCCAGTAACAGCCCTGATCCTCTAAGGATGTCTTCTGCTCCATTCTCTCCTACCTGGACTGCTTGCTGAAGGGGTGTGCTAAGTGGTCTGCCTCTTGCTACCCTGCTGCTCCAGAATTTATTTTCTGTGCAGAAACCAGAGGGGTGTTTTTCAGGAGGTACTTCTCGCCCACGCCCCATTCACTGGAAGGAGAGATGGAGTGATCCTGGTGAGGTCACCATGTGGCCTCTGCTGCTCACCTTTCTAATTTCAACCCCTTGACAGGGACTTACCAAGCTCTTTGCTGTCTGGGGTCCTCGCGCATGGCTTGCCTGTGCTTGAATCAGTCATCTGTGTCTCTCTGCCTCCCCAGCTCTTTCTTCATCATTCTTCAGCTCAGCCTCCCCTCCACGGAGAGGCAGCCTTCAATCCTCTGTGAAATAAGGTGCCTCCTTCCACGTTATTCCCTGATGCCTCTCTATCTTCATTAGAGCACCGTTACTACATATCATTATTGTGTGTAGTTGCCTGTGTGCTCACTTGTTAAGAAAGTCAGAAGGACTTCATCAGTCTGGTTTTCCGTGGTGTCCTCAGTGCCTAGCACACTGCTGCCATAGTTACAACTGATTGAAACAAATTTGTGTTGCATGAATGAATTGTTCAAAAAATACTCTATTTGCCTACTGTTAAGCTCTATAGGATCTGCCAAGTAACTGCATTACTAGAAGCTTTAAAATGACTTTTGCTTGTAAAACAACTTCATAATAGTGTAAATGATGGGCTTCAGGAAGGAATATTCTCACCTAATTTTCCTCCAAAAGTGTCCAGGTTGGAACATGACCTATCCTGGTTCCCAACATCAAGGCTTACAAACTTGCATGTAAACCACCCGGAAAGACTGCGTGCATTGTTCTGGGGACCTAGTCATGAGACCCCCTGTCTGAGCCCCTTGCATACTGTCCTCTCAGAAAGCACACATTTCCAGCGTGTGTGAAACTAGACTTTATTCACACAGGGTGGTGTGTACCAAGATATGTGATATTTCTAAGCTGATCAGGAGCATAAGGAAGCAGCAACCACTCCAGGATTCTTGCCTGGGAAATCCCATGAAAAAAGAGCCTGGTGGGCTACAGTCCATGGGGTTGCAAAGAGTCAGACATGACTTAAAACCACAGGAGCACAAATATTATTCACATTACCCTGTTGGATATCTTTGTCTTTTATAATTAACAAAGTGTAAGAGAGTAGTTTCACAGAGACCTGTAAGCCCAGGATCAGAAAGGACCTTAAAGGCCCTGCCCAACCAGGGCAGGGACCTCTTTGGGGTTATTCCTGCTGTGGGTATAGAACTCAGTGTGAACCCAGTTTTTGTGAAGATCTTAGCACACTCAATGTCTTCGGGTAGACCGTTTCACTCTCAGGCAACTGTGATTATCAAATTAATTAACCTCGTGAATTCAAACTTGTCTTTTTAAACTTACATCAGAGTTCTAGTTCTTCTTGGTGAAGCATCTGCAAGTGTGTGTATGTGCTAAATCGATGCAGTTGTGTCTGACCCCATGGACTGTAGCCTACCACCAGGCTACCCTGTCAACGGGATTCTCTAGACAAGAATACTGGAGTGGGTTGCCATGCCTTCCTACAGGGGATCTTCCTTACCCAGGGATCCAACCCACATCTCTTACATCTCCTGCATTGGGAAAAGGGTTCTTTACCACTAGTGCTGTGTAGAGAATAGATAGCATCCTTACTTCACCCATCAGAACATTGGAGGCAGGTGGAGTAGTGCAGGGGGCTTTCCTGGTAGCTCAGCTAGTAAAGAATCCGCCTTCAATGCAGGAGACCTTGGTTCGATCCCTGGGTCAGGAAGATCCCCTGGAGGAGGGCATGGTAACCCACTCCAGTATTCTGGCCTGGAGAATTCCCATGGACAGAGGAGTCTGGTGGGCAACAGGACTAAGCACAGCACAGGGTAGCACAGAGCACTCAGGCTATCAGTTAACCTGAAGATCAGTTCCATCTCCATTACTTTCTAGCTACTTGAACTTGAAGATGTCACTTCATCTTTCTCAGCTACAGTCTTCTTATCTATAAATTAGGGACTGACTGGTGTTTACCTTGTACCTTCTTGAAACGATTAAATGAGGTAAAGCACTTAAAGTAACTAGTTCAATATATCTCAATACATGTTGTTATCATTTTTTCCCCTGCAGCTAGCCAGATCTCTGAAATTCAGCCTTATCTGTAAAATAGGGAAAAGAATTCCTACCAGTGAGTGGTCCAGGGTTGACTTCATTTAGTCCTAAGACGTGGTTGATTGGTCAGTCAGCCAGGAATCTATACATGCATTCTCATCCTAACCAGGTTTCATTGTCTTTTCTTTAAAAAAAAAAAAAAAAATCACTCTGTTGAAGTATGATTGACATGCAAAAAGCTGTATATATTTAATGCATACAGCTGGATGGATCTAGAGATAAGTACACACCAGAGAAACAATCACCACAATCTATGCTATAATCATGCCAATCACCTCCAAAACTTTCCTTTTACTACACTGACTAAGTTTTTGTGAAAGAACACAACATGAGCTCTGCCTTCTTAGCAAACTTTTAAGTGTCCAGTACGGTGTTATTAATGGCGGGCACTATTTTGTAGCGTAGATCTCAGATTTTAACTACCTTGCCCTCAGAACATCATGCAAGACTTAAATACTTGTTGAGGTAGAAATATATGTTATTAGTAATGTTCACCCTGCGCGCTGTACAGTCTCTGTGAGGAGATGAGTGCCGACTGCAAGGTTTGTTCTTCTTGTTCCCCTGCTGGTATACTCAGGAATACCACTTTATCCTTTGAAGCATTAGCCAAAGAAAGACACTGAGTTACCTGATGGGAGGGGGCTTATGTGTGTATTATGCACACTTTTATTTTTGTTTGTGTTTTCTTGGGACGTCTTTTGCCACTGCTTTGGGCTTCTGCTGCCACTCCCTTTCCTCCAGTTCTTCAGAGGAATAATAATTTTTACATGCTGTCTCTGCAAAGTTCTTTGACTACCCTGGGATATTAGTTCATCTGGAATTAAACATAAGAATTTTTCTAAAGATACCTTGTTCTGCTCTGTCCTGTTTGAGAATAATTTCTCTGGGGAGAAACGAAAGGGGGTGAAACCTTAGAATCATGTAGCTCTGTTCTCTGTGTTTTCTGTTGATCTCATATCACTCACCCCAAGCTGTAAATCCCTTTGTGCTTGCTTCCTGCTCTCTGAGCCCAGAACCTTTCCTGAAAGCCGCGGTCATTCAGCACTCCCTTCCTTACAGTCTCCTGGGTGACTGCTGCTCTCTGGGACTGTCCTGGGGTTGTCTGCTCGTGTCCCACCTTCTGTTACGATACAACTTGTGCGTCTGTCTGTCTAGCAGTTACTGTGAGCCGGTTGCCGTGCTGAGCACTTTACATGCATCATATTTTGTTTAGTCCTGATGCTAGCTGTGCAAGGTCGATTCTGTAGTTCTGTTTCCTGTTGGGAAATGCTTAACAGCTACTTTAGCATCACGCTGTCAGATTTTGTTCAGGATGGGGAAGTGGTGCCATTGTACGAATAGAAATGGGTACAGCAAATGTGAACTTAAATGATTATCAGGAATTTTACAAGCTTATAGTTTCCCAGTAGTTTAATGATGAATGTGCCCTCATTATCAAGACTATAGGTGCTTTGTTATAAAATGAAAACACGTTAAAAATGGGAGTGGAGACATGGGAAAGCAGTTCTAAAATCTGTTATTAGCATCATGAAACCTAGATTACAGAAGTGTCACTGGTCTTCCTGGAGGTTCAACAAATGTGTGTTGGTTTCTTGGCTGAATTGTAGTTGGAGCAAAGAAAGTTTATTTATCTGCTCATGGGAAAAACTCACCATGACTGGCTTCCCCTCCTCCCCATCCAACTTCATGTTTATTTCACCTCCTCCTTTTCTGCCCTCCCTGCCTCCATGGAGGGACAATAGGTCCGAGTTTGGAGCAAAGTCAGAGACCTTGTTATTCCTTAAAGCACATTCCTTCTGGTGCAGGTGTGGGCATGGGGCCCTCTGCTCTTTATACATTTCTAGTGGGGCAGGAAGTGAGCGTTCTGTGGATGCCTTGATTGGTCGTTGGTAGTTTAGTCGCTTAGTTGTGTCCGATTCTTTTGCCACCCCATGGACAGTGATCCACCAGGTTCCTCTATTCGTGGGATTTCCCAGGCACTAATGGTGTGAGTTGCCATTTCCTCCTCCAGGGGATCTTCCTGACCCAGGGATTGAACCTGAGGCTCCTGCATCAGCAGGCAGAATCCTTTACCACTGAGCCACCTGAGAAGCCCCTGTAGATGCCTAGAGTGAACTAAAGCCCCCAACAGATATAAAACTAGAATGTCCCAGAGTCCTCTCCCACTGGTGATGAAAAGCAGGTTCCCTCATGTGTGAATGAGAAGTCTCTGAGAACTCTCTGAATGAGGTTCTGTCTTGTACAGAGCAAGAGGGATATTTCACATTTGTCTACTTCCAGAAAGGAATTCCATGCCTATTTTAATTGGTGATGAGCGTTGAGTAATAAATATTAGAATCTTACTTTCAAGTAATCTAGGAAGTTAAACAGTAAAATAGCAATGTTAAAGGAAAATAGCTGGGGCTGTGTACTTTGACTCATTGAATATGACTCACAAAGAAAATAAAAACTGATTAAGACATCATGATTTTATAAATCCTCTGTAACTAGCATCATAGCATTTTTTGGGGCAAGAGGTATGAAGAGAGGATTAGGTTCTCTTGTATACACCGAAAATGTCATTTGGACACTCAGAATTTGATAGGGTCCTTATCAGACATCAGTGTTCAGAGGATACCTATACCTGTACTAGTTGGGGCAGAACTGAGATTTGACATTGCCCACAAGCCAGGTCCACCTGAAAGATACTCATGGTTCAGGAGATGCAGTGAGTATTCTTTGGAAGCAGGAGTATACTGCGTATATGTTGCAGTGTGTGTTTCCGGTTTTACCCAGGATTTCCAGCGTGCCCTCCGTGAGATCACTTGTCCCTTTCTGTACCTCTTTCTCTTCCTGTGAAGTGGGGACATCTCTGGTCATTGTCTGGTAATGTTTATGAAGCTCCATCAGACTTTTGTTTGGAAGGCTCTTAACAGAAAGGCCTGCTTGGTTTATGAGATGGTTATAGGAAAATGGAGGTGGGGGCAGGGTACCGAACATAGCCGGTGCTTTTATCTTTGACATTATAAAAAGGTCCCCTGGCCAAGGGCCAGATTGGAGTTTCCTGGAATATAAAATGCAGATGTGTGCTTTTATGCCAGGGAATGCTCGCCATACCTTCGGCCAGCACTTCACTTCCAGGACAGGCACGGTTGCTAGGGAGGGCATCTGAGTCCTGGTGATTTTGTAAAGGGTCTCTTGTTGGTTCGAGGTGGGGCAAAAAAAAAAGTTGAACAGTGGTCACCTCCTCTCCTAGACCTTAGAAGGACTGGTCTCCCTGCCAGACCCTCAGCTTATGAGTAATGCCCTCTGGAATGACCCTCCCCACCCCAATTCCTGCCAGCTTCCAGGAACAGAGCTCTATGTGAATTAATTCACAGACAACAGAATTATTTTAGAAGAACTGGAGGAGTGCTGGCTTTTCTCCTCTGGGAGACAAATGTAATTCTGGGCTCTTTATTTCTGAAAATATGACTGAGATATTAAAGATAATTCTTCCCCTCAAATTGGGACACTTCTTTGGAACATCTGCCTGTGTGGCACACAGTCTGTTGATTTCAGTGCTGCCTTACAAGGTATTAGTAAGAATTGGTGAATTTGTGCAAGCCAGCTCTGAAAAGGTAGGGGGTGCTAATGGAAATTGCATTAACTGGGGTTCTAGGACAGATTCTGACGTCACATTAAATAATTTCCTTTGGTTGCCCTTATGATTACCTCCTAAAAGAATACATGTAGACTTCTGTTCACCCACTCCAGTGTTCTTGCCTGGAGAATCCCAGGGATGGGAGAGCCTGTTGGGCTGCCGTCTACGGGGCAGAGAGTCTATGCCGTGCAGAGTCGGACACGACTGAAGCAACTTAGCAGCAGCAGCAGTAGACTGACTTCTGTTCAGGACTCATTATCTGAAATTGTTAGTGTGAGCCCCAACTAAATTAGTCCCTAAATTTGAGAGTTAGTCAGTCGTGTCTGACTTTTTGTGTCCCCATGGACTGTTGCAGCCTACCAGGCTCCCCTGTCCATGGGATTCTCCAGGCAAGAATACTGGAGTGGGTTGCCATTTACTTCTCCAGGGCATCTTCTTGACCCAGGGTCTCCCACATTTCAGGCAGATTCTTAACCATTGAGCCACCAGGGAAGCCCCCAGTTTGAGATCACAGATTAAACGATCTGGTGTACTTGCTTTAGGAGATAAGCAAATGCCATGTTCTCGTGTGAGTTTGGAATGTTCCCAACACTAATCATTATACTCCTGAGTGTTCAAGGAGATGTGTGGATTAAATGGTCACTGTCAAGTTCTGGGTTTGGTAGAGTGCTCTGCTGGGTTGGGTCTAGTCTTTGTTCAGCCCTCTGCATACTGTCTCTGCTCTGACTGGTATATTTTATGTTATTTTTATTTTTTTAAATTTTATTTATTTATTTTTTCCATCTCAGGTGTACATGAGTTCCCAATCTTGAACCCCACCCCCCCACCTCCCACCCTACATCAACTCTCTGGATCATCTCCGTGCACCAGACTGGTATATTTTATAGTGAGAAAAATCACCTTAAAATAGGATGAAGGTGTTCGTAACCTGTTGCACAACCACAAATTTCAAAGTCTTACCCTTCAGAATTTCAGGTCTCTCTTCCTGCAGACACCACAGACACAGGAGACTAATGGAGTGGAATGATAGGTTTCCATCTCCATGGTAACTTTAATCAAGTTCTCATCTGGGGATGCTGAGCCAGGAAGCATCGTTAGCCTCCAGGGTGCACAGCTGGCCAGCAGCAGAGCTGGGCTCCGGGCTCCAGCCTCCTTGTTTCCATTTCATGGTGCTGCCTGTCACACACTCCCTTATGCCAGGAGCATGAAAGTCAAATCCTACCATTGTTCATCTTGTTTATAACTGTCTTTGGGAGAGCCACATCCAGTTCACTGTAACTGCTGCTCTTGGAACATTGGCCCTATATTTAACCTGGGTTTGTTCAGCTGCAGTTTCAAGCATCTTCCTCTCTGTTTGCAGAGGAAAGTGAAAGCAGCTATTCCTAAAGAAGGAATGACTAGATGGAGGTGTAGCAGACAGACGGAGGTGAGGGCTGTTGTTTGTGTCTCCCTTAAAATAGCACCTGCCCTGAGATTTGGGGGTATGCTTTACCTTAATGAGGGTTGCCATTCGGACAATTTTTCCTGTAAAATAATTTGCATTTTTCCCAGTCTCAACCCTTCCTCCTTGTGGTGGTTATATGACAGGATTGGCAGGACTCTGCTAGGAATTGCAACAAATTCTGCTTAAGTGTGCTTTTGCAAACAGAGCCAGTAGCCTTCTGCTTCAGATAACCCCGTTATATACTCTCAAGAACGTGTCTTTTTTGTGGGAGGAGTGTCTGCTACTTCAGTGTCTTCATGCAGTCTTCACTTGCCTTTGCATGTCAGCTAGTCATGCTAGTTTTTCACACGTGCGTGCACGCGTGCTCAGTCCTGTCTGACTCTTTGCGACCCCATGGACTCAGCCCTTCAGGCTCCTCTGTCCACAAAATTTTCAGGCAAGAATACTGGAGTGGTTGCTATTTCCTTCTTCATGGGATCTTCCCAAACCAGGGATGGAACCCATGGCTCTTGCGTCTCCTGCATTGGCAGGTGGATTCTTTACCACTGTGCCCCCTGGGAAGCCAGTTTTTCACATATGGTTACATTAAAGGCAGATTTCCAGCAAGCACCACTGACATAGGTAGGCTTTCAAACTCCCCCAAGTGTGTGGATGCTGTTTTTTAATTTCCTCTCAATTGACATGATTTTATATAAGCAAATGAGGTTAATTCTCGGAGAAGGAGTTTTAGTTGCAGTGATGGGAACACTGAGCACAGAGGGAAGGGAGGTGTTAAGGTCATAGCTGGGAAAGGCCGATGGTTCTTAGTCATGCTCAAGTCTTTGATCACTTTCCTAGAAGCCCTGAAGGGGCATGCCCCTTCCTTCCGGCAACTTTGTGTTCCTGTATGTGTAACCTTGACCTTGAAGTTGGTCGCAGTGTATGGCCTTGTGGAAATCTGTAGCTGCAGTAGAGTTATGGCAAATCAGATTCAACAGGCATTGGCAAATGCTGACAGCAGCGGTGGGAACAGAATCTGGGGAGGTGAAGTGGAACAGTGCTGCCATGGGCCCAGGTGGTTTTGTGAACCTTCTCTTTAGCATCAGTGCTTGTTTGGACTGGACTTAGTGCTCCTAGTTGCCCAAATGCTCCTCACCTGGATCCAAGACAGTGACAGGACTGGCTATCTGGAGGAGGCCTGCCAACCTGAGAAGAAGACCTCTCTTCTGGGGTCAGCCAGCTCGGGGGCCACGAGAGGGCAGGAGGCTGGAGCTTCGGTGAGGCTCTTGGAGATGCAGAGTTTCGAGCCTGGCTGTAAATTCTTGGTGCACATCCCTTGCAGGCACTGAGATTTCAGCATTTTATGAAGAAGATGAAAGAAAGAAACTTTTCAAGGTGACTGTACTCCATGCATATCTGAATGACATCCTTTTCATCTGCATCAGTGTGACCCGTAGCTACAGTTAGCACGGAACCCAGTGGAAGGTATACAGGGGCTTGTGCCTGTGGAGGGCAGAGGTTCATGATGCATGAGAGGAGTTCGTCTGGATGACTCAGTTGAGGAAGAGCCTTCCATGCAGAGGGAATGAAACACACAGAGATGTGGGGGTGGGCAGAGTGGTTCTTGATTACATTGTAATTTGCTCCCTCCTTCATGAGGGTGAGACTTTTTCTCCCTCCCACCAACAAAGCAGACTCCAGTCAGACCCCTGATTTCTAGGATGGGAAGTGAAAACTCAGGGCACGATGCCATTCATGACATTAGTGCATCTGGTAAAGGTTAGAATGTGTATCTACTCAGGATTGTTACCACTGAAAAACTTAGCTTCAGCTAGATTAAATGTCTTGCCAAGATCACTCAGCTATGGAGCCGAGATTCATTTTAGGACTAAATCCAGTGTTCCTTTCACTAAGTTCTAATTACTGTGTACCGTTGCTTGTTAATTGCTAATTAGAACATTCTGCAAGTTGAGCATGCTTCATTGAGAGAACATTCTTTTTCTTCTTCTCTGTCCATAATGCCCACTGACTGGTTTGTGGTTGGTATGAATAAGAGTGAATGCTCTATTTTTAACCATTTTTCCACTTTATGAAAGAGCTATTTTTCCCCTCAAGTTAAATCTGAAATGTTTTCAGTTTTTTTTTTTGTTTGTTTGTTTTTTCAAAAGAGGTGGAAATTGGTTCCTGTAGATCTGTTTCCTGTGGATCATAAAGATTTTGAATGATGTTGTATATTAATCTATTGAGTGAGTGAGTGAGTGAAAGTTGCTCAGTTGTGTCTGACTCTTTGCGACCCCATGGACTGTATCCAGCCAGCTTCCTCTGTCCATGGAATTTTCCAGGCCAGAATACTGGCATGGGTAGCTATTACCTTTTCCAGGGGATCTTCCCAACCTAGATATTGAACCCAGGTCTCCCACGTTGTACATGGATTCTTTACCATTTGAACTACCAGGGGAGCCCATATTAATCCATTAGTCTCAGCATATTATCTATGAACCAGAGGACCTCAGTAAAAAGCACTGCAAATTAAACTTTGTTTCTCCCATAATTTTGATTTCAAGGCCTTTCCAATTTCTCTCCTAAGTGCAGACACTATATTTGAGCCTCATTTTGCTGTAGAAACAAAACAGACCACAAAAATCTTCTTCTTTTAAGACACTAGAATTATTGAATTACTGGAAAAGTTTATGTGCTCAGTAATTTTATTTCCCATCCTGTACTCATCTCTCTCCGATCCAATCTAATTAGAGTTTGCATGAGGCTTGGATAACAGGAAGTACAGAGAAGCGGATTGCCTTTCTCCTTTTCCTCTTAATGTGAACCATCTGAAATTAACCCAGTGCAAGAGTTTCAACATCAAATGCTTGTGAGCCAAGTGAACACGTCTGTGTAAGTGTTCCAGATGCAGAGTAGGTCTGGATGGCTGCCTCTGATGTTTGAACCTGATAGAGCCACTGGCCACTTCCCCAAGGATGTGCTCAACCAATCCTGCTGGATTCCAGCCTTACTCTATTAAAGAGACTCAGATTTCCAGTTCTGTCAGGGACCACTGGCAGCTGGCAGGGATGCTGCCTACTCTGAAACCCAGAGGAAGCATTTGGCCAACTGCATGTAACGGTGTGGACTGACACCCTTTGATGTAGTGGATTATCTCATATCATCTGGTACCTATTTCTTACTCTTAAGAGAAAAACGTTTATTTGTTGAGCAGCTTTGCATGGGGGAAGTCGGATGGCCTTGCTGATCCATCCACGGGTAGTTGAGGGCAGGGGCCTGTCTGCCAACTGAGTGGCAGGAGGCTTGGGGTGATGTTGGAGGCAGAAGCTAGGGGAGTCAACAGAGCTCACTTGCAAACAGTCTTGATGCTGCTGTCTGGGAACACAGGTCATGAGCCTATGTGGAATTCGTATGCTGGGGTAGAGGTCACTTTTAGGTTCTAGACGGATATCTAGTCATTTGGTAAATACCAACAGTTCCAGTAAGAACATGCCATTTCCCAACATAACTATGGACGTAGTAGTATTAGGAATAAGTAAAGATGGAAATATGGAGTGAAGAGAATAATCTTCTGTTTCCTCGGTCAAGGTTGTCCTTGTTGTTGCAGAATTAAGGTATTTTGTTCTTTTTGTGTGTGTGGTTTAAAAAACCTATTTATTTAGTTGTGGCCGTGCTGGGTCTTTGCTGCTGTTCTCGGGCTTTCTCTAGCTGTGGCGAGCAGGGGCAGCTCTCTAGTTGTGGCGTGGGCTTCTCATTGCGGTGGCTTCTCTCGTTGTGGAGCACAGGCTCCAGGGCACAGGCCCAGTAGTTGTGATGAAAGTGCTTAGTTGCCCGACAGCATGAGGGATCTTCTCAGACTAGGGATCTGACCCATGTTGATTCATAACCACTGGACCACTAAGGAAGTCCAAGTTATTTTATTCTTATAATACTGTTACCTGTGGATTGTAGGAGATGTTTCCTCTCTCTGCATTCATTTACTTTGTCACCAGACATTTACTGAATAACTCACCATGATGGCACGGGAATAGATATGATTAGGTCAAGGTCCCTCAAGAAGTTCTGAGCTTATTGAAGAAACATTAGATCATTAATGACAACTTGGCGCTGAGAGAGAGGTTTGCAAGGTTTCCCCGGTGGCTCAGTGGTAAAGAATCTGCCTGCCAGTGCAGGAAGCATAAGTTTGATCTATGAGCCAGGAAGATCTCAAATGCCACAGGGCAGCTAACCCCGCGGGGCCACAACTACTGAGCCTACACACCCTGGAGCCCATACTCCACAAGAGAGGTCACTGCAATGCGAAGCCTGCACACCGTGAGAGAATAACCTCTGCTTGCCGCAACTAGAGAAAGCCGGCATAGCAATAAAGACCCAGCACAGCCAAAAATACATACATACATAAACAATTAGTTTTCTCTTTCTTTCTTTCTTTTTAAAGAGGGGTTTTCAGAGCGGCTATGATGCTGCAGGAGGGCTGGGTTGCCTCAGAGGGCGAATAGACAACATTTCCTAACTGAGAACATTTGAGACTGTCTCCTAAAGGACAAATGGGAAGAAAGCTGGAGAAATGAATGGAAATGGCAATCCAAGACTCTTTGCAACCCCATGGACTATAGTCTGCCATGGGATTCTCCAGGCAAGCATACTGGAGTGGGTTGCCATTTCCTTCTCCGGGGATCTTCCTGACTCGAATCAAATCCACATCTCTAATGTTTCCTACATTGGCGGATGGGTTCTTTACCACTAGCACCAACTGGGAAGTGGCAAGGAAAGAGCAGAAAACTCCAGTCCTAGTCCTGACAGAATCCAAAGGGCAAAGATTCCACTTGGAAGAGTAGGTGTACTGGCAGTAAGGTGGAGCCAGGGGATGGGTCAGACTTGGGATAGGGCTGTGAAAGAGAAGAATGGGAATGAATGAGAAAGAATCAAGTATTAAGAGCGATAATTCAAATTGTGGGGGAGTTTGTACCTGGCCACTGAGAGGGCGGGGGCAGATAAAGAAGCTTGAGAGTAGTTGAAGGGAGAAATTCAGATTCATTCCTAGCCAGATTCTGAGAACAGCTGGCATAGTCCTGCCTTAGATGAACTATTTCCATGTTTTTATTGTTTACAATGGAGTCAGTTTTTAAGGACTGTTCTGGAGCTGTGTGGGAGAGTGGTCACCAGAAGAAGAGCCGAAATAGCTGTGCACTGCTCTAGGCTCTAAAGTGGTCAGATGGTCATGAGACCAGCTTCTTGTTTTACCAGTGAGGAAGCTGGGGGCAGACAAAGGAGGACGTCAGAGGGACACACAGGGGTCAGGACAGAGGTGCTGTTGGGGCTGGAACCAACACGTTCCCAATTCTCTTCATCATTTCCCAGCACAGAGAACCTTCTTAGGAGTCCTTCTGCTTATAGTCTGAGTTATGTTTATCATTTGTAGAAAACTTAGCAATACTACATTTGATTTCAAAACAACACACACACACACAAATATATACATATATAATGTATAATATATATTTTATAAATAATATATTCTCCCACCACTGAAAACAAATTTCAGGACTCATTCATTCAAGCCCCCTTTACAAGGTAAAGCTGAAATTCAAAAAGGAATTTAAAAAAATTTTTTTCCCTAAATGATAGCAAACATCTTTGATAAGTTTGGATAAGAAATAGTGAAATAAATTTACTAATTTCATATCTCAGGGGCTGTGAAAAGAGCACACTAATTTACTCCTCTGTTTGCAAATTGAAAAAGAAGAAGATTTAAGTTGTGCTTCCCTAAGTAGTCTCTCTGTTTGTGTATATACATTACATACATACACACACACGCTCCCTTTGAATGATGTCCTCCTGACTGGCCCCATTTTAGGGACAGTTATGGGAGAATGGAATTGGGAGGGTCAGCGCATGGCAGTGAGGGGAGATGTGTTGGGAACTGGAAGTGGAGACTGTCGCCTTGGTGAAACACTCCAGGTGTGGATGGCTAGCTGTTAGTGAACGTCTAGCTCCCATATATAGCATTCCCTAGGGCTATTGTTTCTGAATGTTTGGAAACAATTTCCAAGCTTGCCTGCTCTTCTATTAAGTAAATAAAGCCTAAGGCTCAACCCAAAGAACTGTTACTCAGATAATGGTGGGGATTTAGTTGTGAATATAATTCCCATATGAAATTGTTCTGCCTTGGGCCGTGGTCTCACTCTGCTTGGTGAAAGAATACAGGTCCCATTATGGGTTCCATGCTGGAAGAGTCCATTGCCTTTTCCAAGTGCTAAGACTAGGAAGATCAGAGGACTTGGTCTATGATCAATTAAATTAAATTGACTGAGTTGAATATATGTTCAACTTACTGTCTCACAGACATGAGTTTCACCTTTTAAGCAAGCCTAGGAAAAAAGTATGGAGAAGGCAATGGCACTCCACTCCAGTGCTCTTGCCTGGAAAATCCCATGGATGGAGGAGCCCGGTGGGCTGCAGTCCATGGGGTCGCGAAGAGTCGGACATGACTGAGCGACTTCACTTTCACTTTTCACTTTCATGCATTGGAGAAGGAAATGGCAACCCACTCCAGTGTTCTTGCCTAGAGAATCCCAGGGACAGGGGAGCCTGGTGGGCTGCCGTCTATGGGGTCGCACAGAGTCAGACTCAACTGAAGTGACTTAGCAGCAGCAGGAGCAGGAAAAAAGCAAATTCAAATTAAACATGAAGATGGTGGAAAGAGCATGGGCTCTGGAGCCAGACAGACTTGGATTTGAATCTTACCTCTGGCAATGCGATGTAGAAGGGACATTTGTAATGGTTACTTGAGCTTTAGGACTAGCTTGTACCACCTTTATAAATTATAGGTATTGATGCCCCATAGGGATGGTGAGAGGAATAATAAAGAGACATGTAAGAGCCATTCCGATTGTTATCATATAAATGTTCATTTTCTCCTTCCAGAGCCATTCTGCAGATGTTTAAGTGAGCTTTTGTTCCGTACAAGGTTCTGTGCTAGGTATTTGGGAATGGCAGAATCAAAGTAAAGAACCTGCCTGCAATATGGGGAAACCCAGGTTCAGTTCCTGGGTCGGGAAGATCTCCTGGAGAAGGAAATGGCAACTCACTCCAGTATTCTTGCCTGGGAAATCCTATGGACACAGGAGCCTGGTGGGCTACAGTCCACAAAGAGTCCAACTCACCTGAGCAACTAACACTTTCACTTCTCTTTGAAGTGAGAATGATGTGACATGCACACAAATGATGGCCCAGGAACGGTAACACACTGGCCTCCTTGTCGCTCCTGGAACATTCAGGCCTGCACCTGCTTCTGTACTGTGGGACTTACTGTTCACTCTCCCTGGAATTCTTGTCTCTGCTCCTCACCTCCTCCTTCACTCATGCGTCATCTTCTCAGCAGTGCCTTTCCTGATCACCCTAGATGCCCTGGGACTAGTGTTCCCCTTCCCTCTTTCCTGTTTGTTTCTCTCTCTGACAAATATATTGTTTACGTGTGTGTGTATATTCAGTCATACACAGAGCTCCTCCTCCCTCCTCACTGTAAACACTGTGATTGTCTGATGTCTTTTACTTTTCTGTCAGTTCAGTCGCTCAGTCGTGTCTGACTCTTTGCGACCCCTTGAACCGCAGCACGCCAGGCCTCCCTGTCAATCACCAACTCCCGGAGTTTACCCAAACTCATGTCCATTGAGGCAATGATGCCATCCAACCATCTCATCCTCTGGTGTCCCCTTCTCCCACCCTCAATCTTTCCCAGCATCAGGATCTTTTCACTTGAGTCCACTTTCTGTATCAGGTGGCCAAAGTATTAGAGATTCAGGTTCAACATCAGTCCTTCCAATGAACACCCAGGACTGATCTCTTTAGGATGGACTTGTTGGATCTCCTTGCAGTCCAAGGGACTCTCAAGAGTCTTCTCCAACACCACAGTTCAAAAGCATCAATTCTTCGGTGCTCAGCTTTCTTTATAGTCCAACTCTCACATCCATACATGACTACTGGAAAAACCTAGCCTTGACTAGACGAGCCTTTGTTGACAAAGTAATGTCTCTACTTTTTAATATGCTATCTAGGTTGGTGATAACTTTCCTTCCAAGGAGTAAGCGTCTTTNTGCTGAGTTTTCCAAATTTGCTGGCATAGTGAGCGCAGCACTTTCACAGCATCACCTTTCAGGATTTGAAAAAGCTCAACTGGAATTCCATCACCTCCACTAGCTTTGTTCGTAGTGATGCTTCCTAAGGCCCACTTGACTTCACATTCCAGGATCTCTGGCTCTAGGCGAGTGATCATACCATCGTGAGTATCTGGGTCGTGAAGATCTTTTTCGTACAGTTCTTCTGTGTATTCTTGTCACCTCTTCTTAATGTCTTCTGCTTCTGTTAGGTCCCCATGATTTCTGTCCTTTATCGAGCCCATCTTTGCATGAAATGTTCCCTTAGTATCTCTAATTTTCTTGAAGAGATTTCTAGTCTTTCCCATTCTGTTGTTTTCCTCTATTTCTTTGCATTGATCACTGAGCAAGGTTTTCTTATCTCTCCTTGCTCTTCTTTGGAACTCTGCATTCAGATGCTTGTATCTTTCCTTTTCTCCTTTGGTTTTCGCTTCCCTTCGTCTCACAGCTATTTGTAAGCCCTCCTCAGACAGCCATTTTGCTTTTTTTCATTTCTTTTTCCTGGGGATGGTCTTGATCCCTGTCTCCTATACAGTGTCATGAACCTACTTCCATAGTTCATCAGGCTCTCTGTCAGATCTAGTCCTTTAAATCTTAAATTTCTCACTTCCACTGTATAATCATAAGGGATTTGATTTAGGTCATACCTGAATGACTGCAAGGAGATCCAACCAGTCCATTCTGAAGGAGATCAGCCCTGGGATTTCTTTGGAAGGAATGATGCTAAAGCTGAAGCTCCAGTACTTTGGCCACCTCATGCCAATGAGAGTTGACTCATTGGAAAAGACTCTGATGCTGGCAGGGATTGGGGGCAGGAGGAGAAGGGGACGACAGAGGATGAGATGGCTGGATGGCATCACTGACTTGATGGGTGTGAGTCTGAACTCCAGGAGTTGGTGATGGACAGGGAGGCCTGGCATGCTGCAATTATGGGGTCTCAAAGAGTCGAACACGACTGAGCGACTGAACTGAACTGAATGGTGTAGTGGTTTTCCCTACTTTCTTCAATTTAAGTCTGAATTTGGCAGTAAGGAGTTCATGATCTGAGCCACAGTCAGCTCCCAGTCTTGTTTTTGCTGACTGTATAGAGCTTCTCCATCTTTGGCTGCAAAAGATATAATCGGTCTGATTTTGGTGTTGACCATCTGGTGATGTCCATGTGGTGATGTCTATGATGTCCATCTGGCGGAGTCTATGATGGAGTAGCCATCATAGTCAAGAGGAGCCCAAAATGCAGTGCTTGGATGCAGTCTCAAAAATGACAGAATGATCTCTGTTCATTTCCAAGGCAAACCATTCAATATCACGGTAATCCAAGTCTATGCCCTGACCAGTAACGCTGAAGAAGCTGAAGTTGAATAGTTCTATGAAGACCTACGAGACCTTTTAGGACTAACACCCCCAAAAGATGTCCTTTTCATTATGGGGGACTGGAATGCAAAAATAGGAAGTCAAGAAACACCCGGAGTAACAGGCAAATTTGGCCTTGGAGTACAGAATGAAGCAGGCTCTCTGCTTCATAGTAGAGTTTGGCCAAGAGAACGCACTGTTCATAGCCAACACCTTCTTTGAACAACACAAGAGAAGACTCTACACATGGACATCACCGGATGGTCAACACCAAAATCAGATTTACTTCTCTATCCTAGAGCAATGCCTATAGCACTCAGTAGATACTAATTGAGTAGGTGAGTGATCAAATTAATTACCTTCAGATACTGGGAGGGTGGGCTTCCCAGGTGGCACTAGTGTTAAGGAACCCACCTGCCAATGTAGGTGGGGCAAGAGATGTGAGTTTGACCCCTGGTTCAGGAAGATTCCCTGGAGGAGGGCATAACAATCCACTCCAGTATTCTTGCATGGAGAATCCCATGGTGGGCTACAGTCCATAGATTTGCAAAGAGTCGAACACTACTGATCCAACTTAGGACCCTCACATGCACTGGGAAGGCATGTGCCAAACTCCAGTGGTCACAAACCAGAAGTATGTCATGGCCTGTATTCGTTTCCTGTGGCTGCTATAACAAATTATCGTAAAATTAGTGACTTAGCACAAACTCCTTATCTATAGTCTATGGATCAGAAGCCTGACAGGAGCCTCATTTGGCTAAAATCAAGGTCTTGGCAAGGCTACCCTCTTTCTGGAGGCTCCAGGCTAGAATCCATTTCCCTGACCTCCAGCTTCTGGAAGCTGACTGTACTCCTGACCTGAGGGTCCATTTCCTCTTCCTTCCAGGCCAGCAAAAGCAGGTGAGTCCTCCTCACATCACATTGCTCTGACCTTCTCTTCTGCCTCTTTCCACTTTTAAGGACCCTTGTGATTCCACTGGGTCCACCTGGGTGGTCCAGGATGATTTCTTTAAAGTCAACTGACCAACAATCTTAATCCCACCTGCAACTTAATTCCTATTTGCCATGGAAGCTAACATATTCACAGGTTCTGGGGATCAGAATGTGGACTTCTTTGGGGATCCATTTTTCTCCCTACCATAAAGACTAACAAGTGAGACATTTTGCCTAGAGCCTAAGGTTTGAGCTGCCAGTAGTGAAATATAAAACAAAAATTTAATCAAGAATGGCCATGGTTGTCAAGATTTAATATGTGGGCATTATCTGGGAGGCACCAGGAAGTTACTCAAGGCTCTGGAGTCATGTGTTGGAACTGAGGCTTCAGGAGATGAAGATGGACTTAGAGCAGGTATTTGGAGGGAAATTGATGTTTACCTCTTTTAAAGCAATTGATTTTTTATTTCCCTCTTATACATACAGAAAGCTAGGTTCTTATTTAGAATTTCATAAACAAAGCAGAGTCCATTTATGGTGTCTTTTTAAAAACCATCCTGTCATATTACCCATGTGTACAGCACATATATAGAGAGACTCATAGAGCCCTGTTACACAGACACACACACTCTCTCTCTCTCTCTCTCTCTCTCTCACACACACACACACAATTTCCTCATACATACCCCCTCTGCTTCTCTTTGTACGTGAGATCTCTTTTCTGTCGTACTTGGTAGCCCCCTTTTTTAATTTTTCCCCTCCCTTGGCACACGCAAGTGACTTGTATCTTCCCACCAGTAACACAGGCTTATTTATTTACTCCGGGAGTGATTCTCACAGCGGTCATTCTGTTGATATAAACCTTCCCTAGAAGGTACGTAAGAATCTCTAGGGAGATACATAGAGTTTGAAAAAGTCTTCCCTCCTTCAGTTTAACCATCACCCCACAGTGGCTGTGATTCGATATAACTTCCTAGGATTGCTCTTCTCCCTGACCCCCACTGAGAATCTAGTGCATATGGAATACTGGTTTTGAGTAGAGTCTGAGAATTAACTTTTTAATTAACTTTGATCTTCATTGTAGGATCTTTAGTCTTGGCATGTGGAATCTAGTTTCTGATCCAGGGATCAAACCCAGGCCCCTTTCATTGGGAGTGCAGAGTCTTGGCCACTGGACCTCCAGGGAAGTGCCCCAGAATTTCTTACCCTTTGATTAACCTCTTTAAAGCAGCACCATCCAGTAGAACTTTCTGTGATGACAAAATTGTTCTAATATATCTGTACTGCCCAGTGTGGGAGCCACAGCCACATGTGGCTATGAGCTCTTAAAATGTAGACATATGGGAAAAATAGAGGAGCCAGTGGGAGGATGGACAATGAATAAATGACAACTCCTACTTTCATTTTGAATTGCCTTTAAAAAAATGTTTTAGTTTATTTTTGGCTGGGCCAGGGCTTTGTTGCTTCACAGAGTTTTCCCAGCTGCGTGCAGCATGTGGGAGCCACCCTTTAGCTGTGGTACTCAGGCTTCTCCTTGCAGTGGCTTGTCTTGTAGTGGAGCACGGGCTCTAGGGCACTCGGACTTTAGTAGTTGCAGCTCCCGGGCCCTAGAGCCCAGGCACAATAGTTCAGTCATTCCGAGGCATGTGGGATCTTCCCTGATCAGGGACGGAACCCACATCTCCTGCATTGCAGGTGGATTCTTTACCACTGAGGCACCTGTGAAGCTCTGAATTACTTTTAAAATTATTATTTTTTTTTTAGTTTTTGTAGTAATCAGATTGGTTCTCGTGGGTATAATTGTACTTATCTTTTATAATTATAGTCTTTTGATTGATGACTCACTATTTGATTAAAGTGTTATTCATGGATCTCCTGACAAATGATTTTTGCTCTTGCCTCTGTTCTCTTTCCTGATAAATACATACATGCTTGTGCACTAAAGTGCTTCAGTCTGACTCTTTATGATCTTATGGACTGTAGTCAACCAGGCTCCTCTGTCCAAGGGATTCTCGAGGCAAGAATGCCAGAGTGGGTTGCCATGGCCTCCTCCAGGGGATCTTCCCAACCCAGGGATTGAACCTGAGTCTCTTTTATCTCCTGCGTTGACACACAAGTTCTTTACCACTAGCACCACCAAGGAAGCCTGAATACATTCATACATACATATATGAATATATGTAGACTTTACTGAGGGGTAATTCACATACGATATAATTCAGTTACAGTGTACAATTTGATCACTTTTTGTGTAGCAATTTCTAGTTCTTCATCACATCAGAAAGTGATTAAAACTATCACCAGGATTGCTTTATCACTCCTAAAAAATCATTAGCAGTCCCTCCTCACTTCTGTGTACTTACCACCCTCCTGCCCTAGCCATTTGCTAATCTACTTAACTGTCTGTATGGATTTATCTATTCTGAGCATTTCATATTGGTGAAGTCATATAATATGTGGTTGTTTGTGAATTCTTTCACTTAGCATGATGATGTTCCTGTTTATCTATGCTATACATGTTGTAGTACTTCAGATCTTTTTATTGTCAACTTGCATTGCATTGTATAACTATGCCACGTTTTATTTACCCATTCATTGGTTGATGGTATTTGGATTGTTTCCACATTGTTTGTTACTATGAATGATGTAACTGTGAACATTTGTGCATAAGTTTTTGTATGAACATATATTTTTATTTCTCTTGGATGTATATGGAAGGAGTGGAATTGTCATATAATAACTCTGTTTAACTTTTAGAGTAACTGCCAGACTGTTTTCCAAAGTGGCTACACTATTTTACTTTCCTACCAGTAATGTATGAGGATATCAATTTCTCCACAACCTTACCAACCATTTTATTATCTTTTTTATTATAACCATCCTAGTAGGTACGAAGTGGTATCTCCTTATGGTTTTGATTTGCATTTCCCCGTTGGCTAATAATGTTGAGCATCTTTTCATGTGCTCATTGGTCATTGGAATATCTTCTTTGGAGAAATGTCTATTCTTGCCCAATTTTTTAATTGAGGAATTTGTCTTCCTCTGTTCTTTTAATGTGGCCTGAACAGGATGCTGATATGCTGACTGGTGATGAACAGGTATGGAAGGAAGTCCAAGAATCCCTGAAAAAAATTGAAGAACTGAAAGCACATTGGAGTATCCTTTTGCCTATGGACTGAGTTCTTTATAGGATTGCTTCCTTACTGGTTGGAGCCTGGTATTAATGAATCCAAGTCCAGGGTTTGACCTCTCCATGAGCCAGAGAGCTTCATTCTGTTCCACAGTCACAGGCTGCATCCCTGTCCCCAGCCAACAATTTCAGTAATGGTGAGGGAAGATTGTGGTCAGGTCAATGTGAATTCCTCCCCCTCGTTAGTTGATAATCAAAATTTATAGCTAGGATTAGTGGGATGGTATGGAGCACTCTCTTTACATATGTACACGGTAACAAATTTCTGGATTCCCTTCCTCCCATGACCTGCATCTCTATAACGTATAACTTAAAATCCTTATAATTTGATGGCTGTAGTCAGCCATGCCTACAGTGGTAGTCAGTGGTGCTGTGCAGTACGTCTTCTTGGCATAAATAGTAAGGACTGTGAGTGGGTCACACTTTAAAATAAGGAGAGACCGTTTATGACGGAGGCCCTCTGGGAAAGCTCCACCAATGTTATACTATGTGAAAAGTAGCCCAAATCAGGGACAAGGTTTCTACAGGCAGAGGCTGAGAGGGAGCTACTTTCAGTAGTGGAATTAGCTTGAGCAAAAATGTGACAAAAGGAAACTGCAAGGTAAGAGAAAGAGACTAAGGTCGATTTTAAAAAAAAAGATTGCAAAACATCATCAGATAAATTATATCCCAGGCACGAAGAAAATCTATAAATGAGGTTTCCAAAATACAGTGTTCTTTAAAGAGCTGTAAAAGAGCAGGAGAGGCAGTTAGACAAATGTTCCTGTTTTTTAAAGGTGAACTAAGTAATTTCTAAAGTCTGTAGTCCAGTGGGTTTTTGTTTGTTGTTAGCAGTATTGGTAAAGAATCTCGAGCTGGTGACCAAAGGAATGGAAAGGAAGCTGTGATCTCCAGGATGCTGCAGGGGTTCCTTAAGAGTGGGTGAGTCTGCAGAGTTATGGCTTTCTTTGGTAAAGTTTGTATGTGGACTTGTGAAAGAGATTTGATTTTAAAAAAGTAACCAAGAGATTTATGCTAGATGCTAGAGTGACCAGACGTCTCATTAAATGGTTGAAGAGCCAAAGTGCAGAACTGATGCTTAGTGGATCGCTGTCACTGTGGGGTGCCCTGTTCCCAAACCAGTCCTCTTCCACCTTTGCTTCAGCACCTTGTCTGAGGATGCAGGGCGCAGGTTCAGCAGATTCTCAAAAGTATTTGGACTGGAAGGATGGCAGAGCTGGGATGACAAAAGCAAGAGCTCAAAAGAGCTTTGAAGGTTTGAGTGATGCAATGATGCCTGAGATGAAGATGAAGTTCAATAAGAGGGTATCTCACATCTTCTATTTGGGCCAAAAAGTTCAAGTGTATAAAAATATATAAAGTTTGACAGCAGAATCTGTGAAAGAATTTTAAGATTTTTAGTAAACATCAAAATTCAATAAAACTTAAGAGTGTGATATAATCCCTCCCCCCCCCCCCCCCC
>SJYA01002259.1:1295908-1319595 GCA_006410615.1 Neotragus moschatus
CCCCCCCCCCCCCCCCCAGAAAAAAAAAAACAAAACACTCCTGTGATCTTGGATTTCATTAGTGGAACTAGAGAATAGAAAATGAGAAAGGTAATAGTATTAGCCCGATCATTTCTAAAATTCTCTCTTCGGTTTGGGGTAGGACACATTCAAAGGGATAGAGAAGAAAATGAATTTTGAGGAATGGAACCAGGATCAAGTGGTATTTGAAACTCTGCGGACAGGATGGGAGACAATTGGAAAGCAGTCGAATCTGAGAGCAGGATGGCTGTTCTCAGGCCCGGAGAGCTGCTGTTACACTGCAGAAGAGACTTGTTCCGTGTGGTGCCCTGCAGAGAAATTAGGGCCCAAGGATGATCAGTTCAGTCTCAATGGGATGAGCTTTACTGACGATGAACACTGTGCCAGGCGCCTTACCAGTTATAACCCACCTTATGGTCCAGGCAGGATTAAGAAGACACAAGCCGGTACTCCCGCCCTCATGAGTAGCTGGGTAGTAAATACATAGATTATTATCTGAGGGACATTGAAAGCACCGCAGTCAACTTTGGGAGGTTAAAGGTTTCACAGAGGAGGCGACTGCCTGGGAGGGTTAGGAGGAGCTCACCAGGCAGGCGGTGGAGAAGGGGAGACCCTGAGGGAGGAGCCTGTGCCTGCGCAGAAGGCGCAGCCCAATTATAGTTGTTCAGTGTGAGAGACGGGAGCGTGGCCGGGCCCGGCTTCAATGTCGTGCACCAGACTAGGTGTTACATATAGGCTCGGGGACCACGGGAGGATTGTAAGTAGTGGACGATTGTAAGAGCCCAGCGTTGTCAGTCTTGGAGTCTCAAGAAGTTAGCTCCCAGGTGGATTCACTGTGTTCCCCTTTCTCTTTCCCCCTCGATTCTCTTACAGTCATGGTAAACTCTGCAGAAAGGTGCCTGTCCTGGCATCTGTACTGTCTTCTCTTCAGGTAGGCTGTCTGCCCTGCTCTCCTCACTGGAACAGAGGGACTTGTGGTAAACACCCAGCAAATGCCAGAGACTAAATTTTTGAGCAAACATTATACATGTCAGCATTAGCTTGGGAGAAAAGCCGCTTAGTTAAAATTATTCCATTTTTTTGCTCACTGAGGTGTTTTTACAAGAAAGGTTTGCCTTGTTTGCCAGGAGACTTGCCAGTGTTGCGAAGGGAAATCGTCATGTGGTTCCTGCCAGCTTGCTGGGGCATAAAGCAGATGGATTCCTATCAGCGGCTGCATCTGGCTTTTACTTCCAAGGCTTGTCACCTCAAACCTCTTTAAAATGAGTTGAAGCGTATATACATGAATAGGCAAATAATAATGGAAGTCACACAACTTGATGTTAAAATAGGGTCAGAGTCTTGCCACAGAAATGTCTGGGTTATTGTGTAAGAGACAGTCGTTCCTCCTGATAATCCATCACATATCTAATCCTAGGATGAAAAGCCACAGAGGTTAGCCTGGAGTTTGTTACAAAACCAGTGCATTGCCTAAGACACCGCCTCCCCCAGCCTCTAGGGAATACATGCAGTAAACTTTAAGCACACACATCAGATGAGTCAAACAGAAAGCCACCAAGTCACTTTTCTTCAGTAATTGTGCCTCTTCCAAGACCACAGTTAACTCCTCAGAGACAGGACTTGGCCAAAAATGATAGAGCATCATGTACAGAAAGGCTCATTCGCTATGTATTTTGGTGCTTGAAGTTCTACCCAGAAGGTCAGGCCTGTAGTGCCAGGTATTCTGCCTTCTGAGGATTATATATTTCTCGTGAGGATTAATAAACATATGAGCTCTTGGGAGTTTAGGGGAGAGTGGATACATGTATATGTAACGCTGGGTCCCTTTGCTGTTCACCCGAAACTACCACATTAATTGGCTGTAATGTTAGCGATAGTTCTTGAGTCATGTCTGACTGTTTGCCACCCCATGGACTATAGCCCCCCAGGCTCCTCTGTCCATGGAATTCTCCAGGCAAGACTACTGGAGTGAGCTGCTATTCCTTTCTCCAGGGTATCTTTCTGACCCAGGAATCGAACCCAGGTCTCCTGCATTGCAGGCAGATTCTTTACCATCTAAGTCACCAGGGAAGCCCCTCCCCAATACAAAATAAAATAAAAAGTTGAAAGACACAGTATTGTAAAGCAAAACAAACTAAAAAATAAAAATTAAATTAAAAATAAATAAATAAAATCACTGCATTTGTAAAAAAAAAAAATGACTAGGTACATTGAGGAATTAGGGGAAAAAAAAAAAAAGAAGGAAAGACACAAGCTCCCACTCACACAGTTGACTTGATTGGTTTATTTAAACTGTTTACTAATGTGTTGGAAAGCAGTGCCCTGAGAGTCTGAATGCTGGAAGAAGTAGATTACACTGAGCACACACACATTGTTTAAGTGTAGACTTGGATCACTTTTGTTTTATACTCAAAAAATTTGAGATCCAGCGGAATGGATTTCTTTCAATTGCTTTCCCTTGTGTGTGCCTATGGGTTGTGTTTTTGGTTTCATATATGCCCAAGGTTCAAATGAGACAGAAGCAAAAATGAGCTCCTCCTCTTTTAAAAGGAATCTCTCTAAAGCTTCTTTAATTTCAGACGCATTTTGAAACAGCAGCTAACAGTAAATAATTGTAAAGTGAACTTAGTCTTTAGCTCAGTTTAATAAGTAGCTGCGTTCATTTGAGGACTAGGTTTCAGGAGAATTCATCTAGTAGGACTGGGAGGAAAGAATGGCTCTCTGAAAATCTAAGCCCCCAAAGCACAGGCTTGGTTGGAAGATGGCTTGTTGATGTAAACAGAATTCCTTCTCTGAGACCCACTTACATGTTTTGTTTCTCAAGTGTGTTTTCAGGCAGCTCATTTGTGCAAAATAATGGGCACTTCCTTCCCTCCTGTGCCTGGGAGCTCTTCAGCCTTGTAGAGACTCTCATTTCACTTTTGTTTTCTCTTAATGAACACAATGAATCCTTGACTGAGGTTAATAACAGAGTGGGAACAGGTTCTGGCCATGTGCCAGACGATCATCAGCAGTAACGCTGAGCGGCTTCCTGATATCAACATCTACCAGCTGAAGGTGCTCGACTGCGCCATGGACGCCTGCATCAACCTCGGGCTGCTGGAGGAGGCGCTGTTCTATGGCATCCGGACCATGGAGCCTTACAGGTGAGTCGAGGGGACAGGCTAGAGTAAGGGGCAAAGACTCGACAATGTGACCTCATGCTCATCAGAGCTGCTTTATAAGACTGCTGCATCTGCTTCTCGCTTGATGTGTAAAGCCAAACCTTTGTTCACTGATGCATTCATTCATCATCTATAAAGTTCCTTCCATGTGTCAGGCGCTGTGTCTGTGCAGGGACTAGTGAGATGCTATCTCTATACGGAGCCAGTGATTCTAATAAAGTGTGCTGCTCGAGGTGGCAAAGGCAAGTGCAGGGCCCGGGGCAAGGGGGGCAGAGAGGAGTGCAGCACAGACGCAGCTTGTGCGCTGGGGCTGGGGCATTAGCTCTGCTGATGGATGCTATGTGGGGCCCTCCGTCTGGCTGACAGCAGCGCTGGTTTCTTTCACTTCTCAGGGCTTCATGGTTCTTGGGGTGCCTTCACTTGAATCATTTGACCTCCTAACCACCTTATGACCCAAGCTGGAGAGCAGGGAGACAGCCCTCTCAAACAACATCACTGAGTCAGAGGAAGGAACTGTTGCTCATTGTTTCTTGACTAGTCTCAGCTCCTCCAGACCAGTGTGTGTTTCATCTCAGATCAGAAGAACTTTGGGAGGAATAGCAGTGTTAAAGTGTGGTGCTGAGAATTTGGCACTGGTGGGTGTGCGACCCTAGTTTGCAACAGGCTAAGAACCTAAAGCTGTGGAGGTGATGGAATTCCAGTTGAGCTATTTCAAATCCTAAAAGATGATGCTGTAAGTGCTGCACTCAATATGCCAGCAAATCTGGAAAACTCAGCAGTGGCCACAGGACTGAAAAGGTCAGTTTTCATTCTAATCACAAAGAAAGGAAATGCCAAAGAATATTCAAACTACCGCACAATTGCACTCATCTCACATGCCAGTGAAGTCATACTCAAAATTCTCCAAGCCAGGCTTCAACAGAATGTGAACCGTGAACTTCCAGGTGTTCAAGCTGAATTTAGAAAAGGGCAGAGGAACCAGAGATCAAATTGCCGACATCTGCTGGATCATGGAAAAAGCAAGAGAGTTGCAGAAAAACATCTACTTTTGCTTTATTGACTACACCAAAGCCTTTGACTCTGTGGATCACAACAAACTGTGGAAAATTCTTAAAGAGATGGGAATACCAGACCACTTGACCTACCTCATGAGAAACCTGTATGCAGGTCAGGAAGCAACAGTTAAAACTGGACATGGAACAACAGACTGGTTCCAAATCAGGAAAGAAGTATGTCAAGGCTGTTATTGTCACCCCAGTTATTTAACTTACATGAAGAGTACATCATGAGAAATGCTGGATTGGATGAAGCACAAGCTGGAATCAAGATTGCTGGGAGAAATATCAATAACCTCAGATATGCAGACAACACCACCCTAATGGCAGAAAGTGAAGAACTAAAGAGCCTCTTGATGAAAGTGAAAGAAGTGAGTGAAAAAGTAGGCTTAAAACTCAACATTCAGAAAACTAAGGACATGGCATCTGGTCCTATCACTTCATGGCAAATAGATGGGGAAACAATGAAAATGGTGAGAGACTTTATTTTTGGGGGCTCCAAAATCACTGCAGATGGTGACTGCAGCCATGAAGTTAAAAGACACTTGCTCCATTGGAAGAAAAGCTATGACTAACCTGCTGCTGCTGCTGCTAAGTCACTTCAGTTGTGTCTGACTCTGTGCGACCCCAGAGACGGCAGCCCACCAGGCTCCCCTGTCCCTGGAATTCTCCAGGCAAGAACACTGGAGTGGGTTGCCATTTCCTTCTCTAATGCATGAAAGTGGAAAGTGAAAGTGAAGTCACTCAGTCGTGTCTGACCCTCAGCGACCCCATGGACTACAGCCCCCGAGGCTCCTCCATCCATGGGATTTTCCAGGCAAGAGTACTGGAGTGAGGTGCCATTGCCTTCTCCGATGACCAACCTGGACAGCATATTAAAAGGCAGAGATATTACTTTAGTAGTCGTGTATGGCTGTGAGAGTTGGACTATAAAGAAAGCTGAGCACAGAAGAATTGATGCTTTTGAACTGTGGTGTTGGAGAAGACTCTTGAGAGTCTCTTGGACTGTAAGGATATCCAACCAGTCAATCCTAAAGGAAATCAGTCCTGAATATTCATTGGAAGGACTGATGCTGAAGCTGAAGCTCCAATACTTTGGCCACCTGATGGGAAGAACGGACTCACTGGAAAAGACCCTGATGCTGGGAAAGATTGACGGCAGGAGGAAAAGGGGACACCAGAGGAGGAAATGGTTGGATGACATCACTGATGTCATGAGTTTGAGTAAACTCCGGGAGAAGGACAGGGAAGCCCGGCATGCTGCAGTCCATGGGATTGCAGAGTCAGACACAACTGAGCAACTGAACTGAACTGGAGAACCTAAGTTTAGAAGATGAGATCGATCAGTCTAGAATAAAGGACACAGAGACATACGTACCTCCATCCGAGGTTGAATTAGCCACCTCCAGCATGAAACAAGGCCACCGAGTGTGGTGAAGGTGCCTTGAAAGCATCTGAGACTTGCAGGGGTTGGAGGTGGGGGGTAGTTTCCTGGGGGTAGCAAAGGTGCTATTCCAGGCAGATGTCGAGTTTCTCAACTCTGAAGACAGTATGATGTCAGCCCTAAGGGACTGAGCAGAGGGAGGATCCAGTCTAGACTAATGCAACGCGGACAACAGGCAGGGGAGTGGTCCTCGGGGAAGGAGGAGAGGGAAGTAGAGCCCAGGGTGCCACCTGTCTGCACTTGAGGAAGAGCCTCGGAAGACAATGGAGCGGGGAAGTTACCAGGATCCACATGATAAGAACAGAAGCAAGTCCAAGATCTAGGATATGGGTTCAGGCAAAGGAAGGAAGCTGGAAATGACATGCAGTCAGGAAGCCAGGAGCATGGTGCAGACAGAGAAGAGCCTAAAGATGGTGCAGACCCACCAGCCAGGTGCATGGCAGAAGTCCACAGGCCAGCCACAGCACCCAGGTGACCCTGAGGGCGTTTTTCAGAGCTTCTCTAGGTGGTTTCTTCCACTGCCTTGTGGTTGAACAGCTTTGGAATCCAGACTGTGAGTCAGCTTTAATCAAACTTATAAGAGATTGCCTTGAGGGCTGAGACTGTAGACTTTCCCATGAGCATGAAATGTCTGTTAGGTATGATGAATCTTGTGGGTTCTCAGAAAATAGGAATTGAATACAAAGAGATAAGGCTTCGTTCACTTTCTGAGCCTCTGTGTTGCAATGAGAGGCAGGTTGGGGACGGTTGGCGTTACCTCTCTGAACTCAGGGCTGGGTCTCAGGACGCTGAACTGCAGGCTGCCTGATGAGTGAATGGATGCCAGCCAGGAGACAGAAAATCCTCCTTCCTCCAGACCCCCTTGGCAGGCACTCACCCCATGCTGCTGGCTGGGCTGGACACACACTGACCCTTCCTATGCATCCTCCCCTTCCTTTCTGCAGCCAAGCCGCCCCTGCTCCCAGTGCAGAAACATACATTGATCCCCTGATTCATTAAGAAGGCAGCATGCCTTTGAGGGAGCTCCTTCTGCACGTACTTTTGAATCCTCTTTTCTCTATACCCACTGAGGCTTCTCTGAAGGACTTTCTTACCCCTTCATTAACTGGCAGTTTCACCAACTTAAATTTGAATCAAACAAAGAGGCCTTTCTTGTAAGTGAGGGCAAATCCACCAGCATGTACTCCATGTTGTTTGGAATACATTTGCTTACGTTTCTCTGGTGTTTGGCAGGTCATGTCCACTCTGTAAATGTACCCTCTGTTCTTAGGCTGGGTGACATGTTTCCAAGCTTCCCTCCATTTTGCCTCCTGGAGCTTGTTACGGAGTTGCTCTGCGGTGTTCTGTATTTCAAGAAATCAAATCTGCAGCGATCCACTTCAAATGAGTGGGAACTGAACGGTTTGCTTTCGGAGCTGTAGCAGAGAAGAAGGAGATGAGTAACCCAGGACCAACAGAGTTAAGAGAAAGGAGAGAGGGGTGGATGCTGGCTGACTTGGTCCTTTTTCCCCTCGAGCCCTTTAATAAACTGTGAGGTAGGAATCCCAAAGTGGGCAGTGGGCCATAGGTGAGGGAACTGATGCTGTGGGGCTCAGCAGTCTACACCGTCTCCCAGCAGCTGCTCTTTGTTTTACTGTGTTAGCCCCTCAGTCATGTCCAACTCTTTGCAACTCCATGGACTGTAATGTAGCTCACCAGACTCCTCTGTGGAATTCTCCAGGCAAGAATACTGAAGTGGGTTGCCAGTTCCTCCTCCAGGGGATCTTCCTGACCAGGGTCTTCTGCATTGCAGGCAGATTCTTTACCATCTGAGCCACAAGGCAAGCCCAGCAGATGCTCCGGGGGAGCTTTTTGTCCACCTGTAGCCAAGGACATGGGCAGTTAGGCATGTGTTACTGAGAGGTGACTGGATCTCTGTCTGCTGTAACAGGTTTACAATGTTGATATTACCGTTTTCAACAACTAGATTGAGGTCAAGACTCTCATAGAGATTTTGTCACTGCTGACCTTGGTGAAATCGTAACTGCCAACCTGAGAGAAGGTGTCCATTATTCCATTTTTATCCAGTCCAAATCAATGCATTGCCCTCAACTCCCTTCTTGCCACTCCACTTATTTTTACCCAATAGAAGTTCCTTTTATGATGCAACATAAAATATTAAGTTCTTTATGTTCCATAAAGCAATTTAGAATTAATTCACATAGGACAAAATGTGTGATCTTTAGTATTGACTCATAATATGTCCCCTGAGGGTATCTGTGCATGTATCTCTGATTATATATGCAGGGTCATCTGTCCCTCAGCACTGCAGACATGAAGCAGAATGAAAGTAAGTTAAAGATACTTCACAAATTTTATTTAAAAATTTAATTCAGTCCAATCTCAGCCATATGATAAATTGGGTCCTGCAAGTTAGTTTGCCAGTTGGTAGTTTAGAACTTGGAAAGAATTTTCTTACTGAAGAAGGTGCTACAGATCATGCCGAGGTCCCCTGGACCAGCCCGTGAAAGTCTGCTCAGCATCATCAATGTAGGCCATAAATTAAAGAAAGAAAGAAATACAAAAAACAAAATTGTACATAGTTTTAAAAACTAAGATTTAAATTATGTTGAATACAAATGAAACTTGATTTTCTTTAGGAACCAGAGAATGATATGGAGATAGGCTTTTTAAGGCTTCAAGGAGTACTTTCAAGATATTTGCACATTCTGTTAATTTTTATGGTAAGAATTATGTATACTTTTAGGAAGGACATTTTCAAAACAATGGAAAGGTGAAAAACCACCGTCATCTTTCACACTCTCTGCTCCCTAATGATAGCCATGGTGAGTTTCTTTCTGAACTTTTCAATGGGTGAGGCACTCATCTGAATATATTTCAACACCCCACTATCCCCTTCTTTCCTCACTTTCCCCTCCTTTCCTCACTTTCTCTCTTCTTCTTGTCTTTCTTAGGAAAAGACTTGGTCCCCATCCTGATCTATTAAATATGCCTACTATTCTGGTGGGTGGGGAAAAAAAGGTGAGAGGAGAAAAAGAATATAGAAACCAGTGGAATTCTCCTCTGTGGAAGAGACAGAAGGGAAAAAAATAGGGTCTCTCTCTGTCTCATGTTCCATAACTGACTTTTTTCACTTTATAACCAATGTGGACATCTGGGCCTCATTCTGTACCTATTTTCTATAACGGACAACTAGTGTATCATCTCATGAGTGCACCATAATTCATCCCTCTGGTTTCCATGTATGTTTACCATGTCAAACAATACTATGATTAACAGCCATGTACTTGTATCCTTGTGTTCCCATGTGACTGAATCCATAGGGTGAGTCCACATGATAAATTCCTTAAATGCTGATTTCCTCTAGCAAAGGTGATGTTCAATTTCAATGTAGAGAACTGTTACCAATTTGTGTCCCCCATCCACCAAAATGTCACTCTTTCTTCCAAAGGATTAAGAATGGATGGCCTGATCTCGATGATATCTGATTTAAATTCATTTCGCAATATATAAGGACCTTCTCATTTCCCTGATCAAGGTCTGTTCTTATAGAGTGAAGTTTGCTTGGACTGATTTACTTGTCCACAAGTAGTGCTGGGTATGACATTTTGTAAATTACCTTTAAAGACGCAGAAGAACAGGCATGATGAAGGATCTTAAGCATGAGTGTGTATATGATGGTGCCATGATCAGAGAAAGAAGTAAGGGGGTATGAAGTCGTCCTCAGGGGAAATAAAGCAAGAAAGAGTAAGATTTCATCTTAGGTCAGTTTCTGTGCTTTGTTTTCAGGAAAAAGAAAAAGAAAAAATAGTGGGAAGAAGAGAAGTAAACTGCAGCTAGTGGTTTGTGTACATGACATAGTTACAAGTAAGAGTCTGTAAATCAGACATTGCCAATAGCAGCCGACTCCATTTTCATTTTGCCAGTAATTTTTAAATTTTTCCCCTAGAAGCTTCAGCAGATAAGTTAATGAAATGTAAGGCTTCGTCAAGCAGTACCTTCTACTACTGTTTTCAGACTGGCTTTTCTCCTGAAGATGTACAGTTGGTCTCTTGTGGGGGTTTTGCCATCCATCAGTGTGACGTTCTCGTCTGGGAGCCAGCAGGGTGTGTGAGTGCGCGTTGCCCGGGTGCAGTCACTCACTCAGCACTTACCTGGGCCCGCTCTGCTGGTCTCCGTGTCACACAGACCTTGTGAGATGGCTCCAGGAGGATGCTCCCCTCCGCATCCCTGTCACTGAAGCTCATCCCTAGACCACAGGGTCTTGTGTGGTAAGACTTCCCTCAGCCACACCCATAGAGGAGGACTCAGAAAATCAAGCCAAGCCAGGTCTCCATCCAGGAGCGGATGCGAGCGTCTGAGTTTCACCCAGTGCTTTGTTCGCTTACCGTGTTTGCCATCTATCTTCCATGCGGAGGTTTACAGAATTATTTCACCCAATGAATGAATAAATGTTTTATTCTCTGCTCACTGATGTGGACAGTAATCCCTTAGCCACTTAGTCATTTTTTTTTATACACTATAATTTTCAATTAAAGTATCTTCGGTGGCCAACCCCCTATGTAAGATTTTGAGCCCTGTGTGCATGTTTGTGTAAAGCACAGAATTACCCGATACCTCTAATCACAGCCTCTCTCTTTGCTGCCGGTTCTGTGAGCTTAATTTCTTAGCCATCGCCTCTTATCTTGACACTGGGGCAGTGACCGCCTGCTTGGCCGTGGGGGAAGGGGTCCATTGAGATCTAAGTGCTCTTAATTTTACCCATTTAATAGCAGAACTTTAATATCAAAAGACTTTCTTTTTGGAAAAAAATTTTATACATTTGTTTGTTTTTGGCTAGGCTGGGTCTTCGTTAACTGTGCGAGCTACTCTCTAGTTGTGGTGTACGGGCTTCTCATTGCAGTGGCTTCTCTTATTGTGGAGCACAGGCTCTAGGTACCCAGGCTCAGGAGTTGCAGCTCCTGGGCTCTTGAGCACGGGCTCTTGAGCGGGCTTAGTTGCCCTGTGGCATGTGGGATGTTCCTGGCTTAGGGATGGATCCCGTGTCTCCTGCCTTGGCAGGAGAACTCTTCACCACTGAGCCATCAGGGAGGCCCCCAGAGGGCTCTTTTAATACAGAATCTAGAAATACAACAATAGGAAAATGCAAAGGCAGAGAGGGGAAGGAAGCCAGTGAGGACAGCACCTCTGATGAGCTGCAGCAGTTCAGGTGCACGTGTGTTTCCTAAACTACTGCCCTGAGCTCATGCCTGGTGACTCCCGTTTTCCGGGAGTGCATAACCTGGAGCTAGTGTGAGCTTGTTGGTAGAAGAAAGGAGAGCAGGATAAGCAGTTTCTCTCACTGTACTTTGCTTGGGGCAGCAGAAAAAAAAATCTCACCTTCAGTTGTCCACTCCTCTAAAAGTACCCGAACTTCCCTTTCGCTCTAACCATCTTGCTGAAGATGCTGCCTGTGTGTTTGGGGAAAGACCTATTTATCAACAGTGTGCTGGATGGTTCCAGTTACATGAGAATAACCCAGCTTTGTGGTCTTAGTTCTGAAAGAAATAAAGGACAGTCTGTGCTTGGAGTTGGCATGAGGCTCTGACAGTCTCTGAAAGAGATGAGGGGTGGCCACGAGCCCCCCGATTCTCCTTGATACAGCGGTTCCTCTGTCCATCGCTGCCACCTCAGGCTCTCTGGCCTCTGAACAAGAGCTGCAGATTTTGCCAGAGCTCCTAGCTCTAAACAGGCCTAGGTCATGGACCAGCTTCACAAACCAAGTCTTCATCCAACCTGGCTATTTCCAAATAACTGGGCACTGCTGGTATATGTACAGCCCCTGCTGGGAAGGGAAGGTGACCCACACATTGCCCCAACATGCTGTTCATAGCAGAACACACCTAAAACCCACGCTTCCTCCTGCCTCTTGGCCATACCGCTTCTGATGTTTGTCTCCTGGCTACAGGCGGGCCACCCCGCAATCATCTTTCAGAGGCTGCACCTTCTGCTTTGCTCTGGATCCTAGGAAATCTTTGGTGAACTTTATTCAACCCCCCATCCTACCCCCCACCCCATCCCATGCTTGAGTTGTTAGATCAGCTCATTGCCATAGCCACATTCCTCCACTCAGACAAGAAAATCCTGCAGCCTCAGGCCAACCTCATCTGTTCCCACTCTTACTTTGACTCTAGAGACCCCGGGCCAGGTGGGGACACAGGACTTACCTCTCCTCTGTTGCATTTGCCTGTTGCTCAGTAAACAACCTCCCTGTGGCGTCAGATGAAAGCCATGCTCCTCCCTGGGATCAGGTACCTGCACCGGAAGGCATTTCATCTTCTGCGTTCACAGTGTGTATCCTCTGAGAAATGGTGTTCGGTCCTCCTGTTTATGAAAGCATTTCCAAAAGAAAAACATTTCTCATTCCATTTCGCATTTTTTTTTAACTTTCACAAGCCATCGCTGAATACTTTGACTTTGCTGACAGAAATCTTCTGTTTCTTATTACAACAAATTGTACCCTGAGCAGCAGGATATCAAATCCTAGGGAATCTTTTGGGATGTGTTGAATTTCTCCTGTTGAATCAATCTCTTGCTTGGCTGCCCCTGCAGGCACATAGCTACTATCTCTTTTCCTTTTTCTCAGCTCTTGGAAGAGAAAGTGGTGGGGGGGGATACGTACAGAGGAAGGGGGGCTCCCTTCTTCTGTAGGGAGCCAACAGAAAATCAGGCAGGCTTGAGAAGTGGAAAGTGGGAAATACAGCTTCAGAAGGTTCAAAAAGAATCCATGAAAACCAACCTTAATTTCATATAAATACATGTGTTCTAATTAAAATTAATAATTAAATTAATTAATAATCAAAAAAGTTTTGATCCACACACTCACATTCTATTTATCTGTGTATTTGAGTGAAGTCCATACTGAGTTTTCAGAAATTCTCCAAGAATAGATGAATGGACCTTGGATTAAATTGCACAAATAAAGCTGATTTATCAAGCCTCATACATTTGATCACTTACAGCGAATGGTGACGGCATTTGTAAGGAACAGTAAGAGGTCCTTGAAATAAATGAAAGATGGGGAGTAAATAGCCCCTAAAATGATAGGACCCAATTCTTGGGAGAGCCAGGTTATTTTGAACTGGAACAATATCCTTCCACTTAGATAGTTCAAAGCTCATAAGCTCATGAGTGCAGGAAAAGTGAAAGTGTTAGTCGCTGAGTCCTGTAGGATTCTTTGGACCCCATGGACAGTAGCCTCGGTCTATGGAATTCTCCAGGCACGGATACTGGAATGGGTAGCCATTCCCCTCTCCAGGGGATCTTCCCACCCCAGGGATCAAACCTTGGTCTCCTGCATTGCAGGCAGATTCTTTACTGTGTGAGCCACCAACATACTGCCTGGGGGGAAAAAATGTGTGATATGTTCAAGGGATGCAACCCAGCCAGGGATGAGGAAACTGGCGTGCAAGGGGGTGGCTGTCTGTAGCCTTGAACAGGACAGAGGGCGGGGCCCTGGGGGCCGCGAGGGGAGTGGAGGCAGTGCGGCTCTACAAAGAATGCATGGCTGATGGAAATGGTGCTTCCTACACAAAGCACACCAATCACACGATTACACTGCCCTTCAGAATTCAAGAGAAAAAAGCTGCACTTGCTTGTAATGGGAACTATCCCCGTAATATCCTCCCGGAGTGAGATAAATCGGGTTTAGCCGTCACAGAAGCGTCCGCCAGCTATCCTTTAGCATCATCTTTTGAGAGGACCGGGTGAGAGGAAGGTAAGAGCTCTCCTCCACCTTTCAGCTTCCCTCAACTGGAAAGTAATTGCTCTTATTTATTAAGAGCCTCCTGTGGACCAGGCAGCTTGCTCGTCCCTCTCATCCTCCCAGCACAGTGAGCAGGAAGTTAGCCCGCCCTGTCCTCCACAGGCGGAGGCTGAGGATGAGACCTAGGTGACTTGCCAACTCGGTGGCAGAGCTGGGGTTCAGGCTCAGGCCTTACGTTTATTTATTTTATGGTGATTATAATTTTCCAGAAGAGTGTTTGAGTTAGCGTGACCCCGGATCTGCTTGATTATAAAAGTCTGGGTTGTTACTACACTGTAGACGGCTGAGTAGTCTTTCCTGCTCCACCACCTTGCCGTCTTGCTACATGAATCTATCATGATTCTTTTTGTTACAAGTGACAGAAACCCGACTCAGGCTGCCTAAGCACTGAAGGGAGTTTGCTGCCCGCAGAACTGCTCAGCCAGGGACTGAACAGCCAGAGTTACTGCAACAGAAGTCAGGGATCCAGGCTGGGTCTCTGCCTCTCTTCCTCCCAGCCCTTCCCTCCTCCTCTCCCCACATCTGTTTCTCTCTGCTCCCTCCTCCATTGCCCTCATTCTTTCCCACACAGGCCATCTCCCCACAATGCAGTAGAGAAGAAGGCTTCCAGTAACCCCTGTTCACCTTCTCCTAGCTCTGTGACAAAAGAAGACGTATTTCCTCTAGCTCTAAATTTTTTTTTTGGCGGGTGGGGATGCCATGTAACATGTGGACTAGGGATCAGACCTGCACCCCCTGCAGTGGAAGTGGGAAGTCCCTCTAGCTGCACATTTAAGAGTATGTGTTTTGGGTGGACTTGTTTGGCACCTTTGGGTCTCATGCCCTCTGCTGCTTGGACCAAGGGAGTCGATGTGCTGGCAGTCCTTCCAGTAACACGGTGTGGGATGGACAGAGTATTCAAAAGCCTGGACTTTTGATCCAAGTGAATCAGAAGTCATGATGAATGACTGATGTGAATGCTGGACTAAGTAGAATGTTCTCCACTGTACTAGTATACTCAGAGATGATCTAGTAAAAATTTTGGAAAGAAAAAAATTCATATATATTACCATGTGTAAAATAGATGGTGCTCACACATGTCCAACTCTTTGTGACCCCATGGTCTGTAGCCCGCAAAGCTCCTCTGTCCATGGGATTCTGCTGGCAAGAATACTGAAGTGGGATGCCATTTCCTACTCCAGGGGATCTTCCCCACCCAGGGATCAAACCCATGTCTCTTGAATCTCCTGCGGGTGGATTCTTTACCATTTGTACCACCTAGGAAGCCTATATAAAATAGACATAGCATAGGGAGCTCAGCCCAGTGCTCTGTGACAACCTAGAGGAGGGTGATGGGGGCAGGTGGGGGTGGGAGCGAGATTTAAGAGGGAAGGGATATATGTATGCTCGTGACTGATCCGTATTGTTCTACAACAGAAACCAACACAACCTTGTAAAGCAACTATCTTCCAATTCAAAATAAATTTTAAAAAAGGAAAAATCCCAAGGTGGGAAAGAGAGTCCAAAGGCTGATAAATAAAAGGTTATGACCTGGGAGAGAAAGAAAAGACAGCATTTTACTGTTAAAGTTATGAATTAAGAATGAAGTTCTGCAAGAGCAGATTCCTAGAATTTCAAAAGGAGCAGCAGGATTCAGTTGGACCAGAACAGAAGCTAGCTGCTTAAGAAGTCTGTTTGCTGTAAGAGTAACGGATGGGTCAGGGTGCTGGTGAGGCCCAACCTGAGGCAGAGAAGTTGTGTAAGGAAGTGTGCCCGATGGCAGCCTGTGATCCATCATGTGAGGTTTTCCAGTCCCTGTGTGTATTACCTGTCTCTGGCTGTAGGCACTAAGGAACATAAACAGAAGACTGCATTCAGTTTGGAGGTGCTGCAGAAAGAGTACACCTTGATTTCATCAAGGAGTTTGATAATGTCTTCTGGTACTTTTCCTATAGATGGAAAAAAAATGGGCTAGTAAAGTTGGTTTATGCCTTTTAAACAGCCATTTCTGAACTGTAGTCATTAACAGATTGATAGACTCCTTTGGGCAAACATATAATGGTATCTGCCTCAAAGCTCCACTTTTTTGGTTCTGAATCAACATTTTTATTGAAGACTTAATGAGATGAATACATACGAGTTATGTATATCAAATTGCAAGGGATGCAAAGCTGAGTAGAATAATTAATACTTTGGAGGACTAAACCAAACTTCAGAATTATCTCCTTAATTAGAAACATTTGGCCAATACCAACAACAGCATGAACTTAAACAGGGATACACGGAAAAGTCTGCATTTGTGATGAAAAATTCAGTAACTGACTGGAGAGTGTTAGGTAAAAGACAACCAGGACACCAAAAAGAGTGTCTAACAGGCTTTAATGGCCAAGTGCTACCTGGTGGGGTTCCCGGACCTGAACGAGGCAGGTCGAGGAAGTCCGCACCAAGACCATGCTGGGGAGTGGTTTATATACGTTTGTTGCGAGAGATGGTCTGGCAAGATCGCCAAAAAAGGTATGGTTAATGGACGGGGGTTCAAATAGGTTGTTAGGTCAAGGTGTCGAGGGCTGATAGGTCCTTCTATGTGGCTAGGGTGGGGCGACTTTAGGGAAGTGTGCTGTCATTTCCTGCTGGCGGGAGAGAGGCGGCCCATCATGGCCCCCGGGGTCCAGCCTTACAGAGAGTTTTTGTAGTATTTTGTAGTAGATAATTTTTGGATGCCCCACCAGTATTAATTCCTCTGTTCTTTTTCTTAATAGAACCTCAGATGTCCTAGCCATGTAGTTTATATGTGATTGATTGACCATGGGGGCAGTTCATGATTAGCTTAAGCTAGAGAATCGTATTTCTCTGGTCTCCTGATTCAAGCCAGACCAGTTAGAGCCAATGATGGTCTATTCTTAGACTTTTATTTGCAATATTAAGAAAGTAAACTTCCCTTTCCTGTGCCTCATGATGGAGGAAGCATATGGCTGCAGGAGATGCAAGCTGCTAGGTTATAAAGAGAGAGAATGGAGATGAAACCCAGGAAGCACAGGTAAGGAGTGGAGAGAGATCCTGGTTCCCATTGTTCAAGCATTGCCTGAAACCAAATTCAGCCCTACAATATTGAGTTACACAACACTTAGGCTGATAGATGGCATTTTTTATCAGCCAGTTTGAACTGGACTTCTTGGCTCATATAATATAAAGAATCCTAACTGCTCTCTATGGGAGTATTGCAGGAGACGAGTGCAGTGCAATCAATGGCCGAGAAAGATGATGCCGCCTTATACTGCATGTGCCAGTCACTCAGTCGTGTCTGACTCTTTACAACCACATCAACTATACAGTGCATGGAATACTCCAGGCTAGAGCACTGGAGGGGGTAGTCTTTCCCTTCTCCAGGGGATCCTCCCAACTCAGGGATCAAACCCAGGTCTCCCTCCATCGCAGGCCAATTCTTTACCAGCTGAGCCTGTATACTGCATGATTGTAGGTAATTGGAAGAGACTGGATACACGCATCCACCACACTGTGTCTAGAGAGTTCCTCACTGAGAGTGACCAGAATGAGAAGAATCTTGTAGAGACATTATATGGGAAATGGTAGATGAAGAACGGAGAGGTTTTACCACAAGATGAAGAGGCTTTGTGAACGAACAGGAGACCCATTACAAGTTTTCAGATTTTTTAAAGAGCTGTAGTGTAGGAAGGGAGTAGACTCTTCCTTATAATCCGAGGAGGAGGAACTAGGATGAATGACTTGGAATTAGAAGACGACACTTTGCATGCCAGGATATTAGGAAGAGCGGTTCACGACAATTTAAGGGTACCATAGTGGTCCATTCTGTTTTGAAGAGTAGTAAATTACCCATCTTTGGAAGTGTGTACACAACAGGTGACCATCATTTGGAATTTTATAAAAATAATTCCCTTATTAGGTGGGAAGCTTGTCCAGATGAGCTTTAATGTCCCTTTTGGCTGAGATTGTGAGTTTAAGAACTCTCCAAAAACCTCTTGTTTTAGTCACAAACAAAGTACAAAAGCAACTAACTCAACTCTGATTTTCTGTTGCCTCAATTATCATTAAGTTATGAATGATACATAATTTTCCTTCCTCTGCCTGGCTCTAAGAGAACATCCTGAGGTAAGTGTAGCTTTGATAGCTTATAATATTTTTCTATAACTTTGTAGGTGGTAAAATAGTAAATATAATAATGTATAGAGAGAATAATATATATCATTCTACATATAATAATATAATTGTAATATATATATTATTATTCTACCAGCTACTAAGTGTTAGCCACTCAGTCTTGTCCAACTCTTTGAGACCTCATGAAATGGGGCTTTCCAGGCTCTTCTGTCCATGGAATTCTCCAGCAAGAATACTGGAGTGAGTTGCCATTTCCTTTTCCAGGAGATCTTCCCAACCCAGGGATCTAACCTGGGTCTCCAGCATTGCGGGCAGACTCTTTACCATCTGAGCCACCAGGGAAGCTCACTACCTACTAAGTGATATATAGATATATAACAGAGTGGGGCTTCCCTGGTGTCTCAGAAAGTATAGAATTTGCTTGCAATGCAGGAAACCTGGGTTTGAGTCCTTCCTGATCTCAGGTCAGGAAGATCCCCTGGAGAAGAGAATGCCTACCCACTCCAGTATTCTTGCCTGGAGTATCCCATGGACAGAGGAGCCTGGTGGGCTAAAGTCCATGGGGGTCACTAAGAGTCGGACACGGCTGAGCAACTAATACTTTCACTTTCACAGAGTGATATTGCTTACATTATATGTATGTATACATATACACTGATACATATATATATATACACACACACACATATTCATTCATATAAAGGATACATTTCTTATCAGTTGCATTTGTTTTAAATTGAAACAGTTGCTAACCTCTAGAAAGTGAGAGATTTTTATACTTTAAAAAGTCTGAATTTCTAGCTTTGCTTGGGCAGTTGGAAGTCCAGGTGACAGTGGATCCATATCCCCAGAGCATTACTCGCTGGGCAGGGCAGCAGTGGCTTTTTAAACCTGGCTTGTGTTCTGTCCGTTGCCAGGGTTCCCACCGTTCCCGACCAGGCCAGCTTCAGCTTCCCTCAGCCGCATCCTCCCAGTCCCGGTGGGCCTGTCAGTGTGTGATCTCTGCCCCAAATGTTGCCTTTCTCGCCCCTAGCCCTGTGCGGACTGTTATCACAGAGGCCACTGGGAGCAGGAAGGGATTAAGATGTGGAGGCATGCTGCTTCTCAGATCCAAAGAACATGGAAGGAGAAGAAGAAAGCGGACGTTTCATTCTCACCCATTAGTTTTCTATGACAATACAAGGTTTTAATTTTAAAATTTAATAGAAAATGTGGCATTTTTCATGCTCAGAAATGGATGAATAGAACACAAGAGTGTGCAGATTTATAAAAAATGTAACATCTGGGTAAATGTTAAGTACCTTTCCTCATTAGTTCCCTTGTTATCAGTTTCTAATGAACTCAGAGTCTACTATTCCCCAGGACCTCTGATGCACACACCTGACCCTGTTCTTGTTATGTTTCCCAAAGTATGTTCCCTGGGGACAATTATTCTCTTAATCTGATGTGAAAAAAGATTCTGGTCAAGTGAGTCTGGGAAAAGGTACTTCAGGTCAATTTGCTGAAAATCAATTACTGGCAGCTAGCTCACACCAGTTCCATGATAGACCTGTCTGTCACATATGCCAAATTTACCAATGATGATCTAGCAGCTTTTATTAAAAAAGTTCAGTCTGATGAATGGACATTGAAAGATACTCTTCTGAATATGAACTAATACTGAGATGTTCTCCAAGATGCTGGGAAAATACAAATTCTGGAATGCTAGCCAAAACAAAATTCAGTTTATTTGAAAAACTCCTACTTGAAATAGTACACTTTTTCTATCGAATGATCTGACATTTCATATGTGACAGGATTGCTTCAGCTATATTTGATTTTTTTCTATGCTTTCAAAATGTCATTTTTTAAAAAAAACTTAAGCATTTTTAACATTCTTTCTAAGGTTCATTTGCCAATTCCTAAAAAGCTTATTATCCTTAGTTCTGTATTTCTATCAATTTAGAATTTAAACTCAAATTACTTTAAAATTCTAATATCTTTAGGGGGCCTTTGAATTTATATTTAATTTACATGCTTAACTGCTAGAAATACTAAACTATGGCTGACAAGCCATTGAAGGAATTAGGGAATAGACAAACTTTACATGCTTGACATTTTAAACAAAAACAACATTCAGAAACATCCAAAAGAAACCAGAAGCAGCCTAAACAATCTTATTTGTGGGAAAGTATACATTTCTATTAATTTATATTTTACTAACTTTTTGCAAGTTAAATACTTCTTTGCCACTTGAACATTTCTGTTGAAGCTTTGAGAACATTCCCACTATAAGTCATGTCTTGAAGGAAAAAAGTGACAGTTGGTAAATTTGTTAAAATCATTAAATAATTAATCAAATTTATCTTTCAGTGAATTGACCTGCTTTCAGATGGAGTTAAACTAAGTTCTTTTGTGTAGAACGTCTCAAGTTTTTAAATAAACTAGTGTACATTTTGAATGTCTAGAAGAGGCATTTAGAATAAGATGATAGTTTTCAGTCTCAAACAACTGCAAAAGCCACAAACCATGAAGAGTGAGTTTCACACCACTACTTGGGTGACAGGTGTTGGCCTGGCTTTGGTGCTTTGCATTTAAAAGTCCCATTAATTGGATTTTAAAACTTTTTTAAAACCTTATATCTTATTTTTTAAATAACAGGCTTCTGCCTCTCTACTTTCAAGGTTGCTTCTTAAGAGCAACTTTTAAAAACATTACTGTTTTCAGTATTTCTAGTAGTTATTTTTATACCTCTGAATGTTTTTAGATTTCGGTTTCTTGTATATTTCCTAATAAATTATCAACTCCTGGCTAAGAAAAACTAAAACTCTATCTTATCCTCTTTTCTCTATCCTTCCTCTTCCTTTCCATTACAAAATTATATTGTTTAATTCCCTTAATGGATACCTGTGAAACTTAAAGCAATATACTGAAATTTCTATTTCTCATTCTATCCACTTCAGGCATGTTCCTTGGTTTCCCACTCTATTAGATGGAGATTTAGTACTCCTGTTCTTGATGAAGAATTAAAATATAAAATTCTCATCAAAATGACTTCCAATGGCCATTTTAAAAGTCTGCTACCCTGTCTTCTAAGATCTTTTTTTTCTGATTCCACTTGGATTTGGGTTTCTTTGTTGATCATCATTTTACCTTTCTGTAAGTTTTTAGGCTCTATTCTTCTCTTTGATGTTCTGAAAGTTCACATTGATGTATCTAGGCATATATTTTTTTTTCATTTATCCTACATCCTTTCATTTTAAAGACTCTTGTCTTCCTTTATCTCTGGGAAATTTTTTCTTTATTTTTTTTATTTTTAATTTCATCTGTTTTCTCTGTTCTTTTGTCCTGGAAGTCCTGGTGGTTAGATGTTTCTAGTGTCTTGGGTCTTTTGCTTTATGTTCTGAGAGTTATCTTTGGCTTTATCTTCCAGATCTTTATTAGAATTTTTATATTTCAGCAAAAATTTTGTTTCTAAATTGGTCAGAACCCATTCTTGAAATTTTCCTTTTTCATAGCTCTCTATTCTGTTTTTGGACTCAGCATCTTCTCCAATCTAAGGATAATTGGTCTTTCAAAAAATTATCTCCCATTCTCTGAATGATCTCTGTTTCTTCAAGTTTTTTTTTTTTTCTTCAGTTTATTTTGATCTTTTTCTGTGCTCTTTTCTTGAGTTTTAGGTGCTTCTTGATTCATATTTTTTAACAGCTTTATTGAGGTGTAATTCACATGCCATATCACTTACTCATTTAAAATCTACAGTTGCTTTTAGTATATTCACAGAGTTGTATATCTAATACTATCATCAATTTTAGAACATTTTCACTATTTCCCTCTAAGGAAACTCCATGCTCCTTAGTGGTTCAGTTCAGTTCAGTCACTCAGTCGTGTCCAACTCTTTGCGACCCCATGAATCGCAGCATGCCAGGCCTCCCTGTCCATCGTCATCTCCCGGAGTTCACTCAGACTCAAGTCCATTGAGTCAGTGATGCCATCCCACTATCTCATCCTCTGTCATCCCCTTCTCCTCCTGCCCCCAATCCCTCCCAGCATCAGAGTCTTTTCCAATGAGTCAACTCTTCACATGAAGTGGCCAAAGTACTGGAGTTTCAGCTTTAGCATCATTCCTTCCAAAGAAATCCCAGAGCTGATCTTCAGTTATCTATCCCCTAATCTTCTCACTAGAGTGGCTCTTATCCCTTCTCCAGGGGATCTTCCCAACCCAGAAATTGAGCCAGGGTTTCCTGTATTGCAGGCAGGTTCTTTACCAATTGAGCTATGAGTGTGTGTGTGTTAAAGTTCAACATTCAGAAAACTAAGATCATGGCATCTGGTCCCATCACTTCATGGAAAATAGATGGGGAAACAGTGTCAGACTTTATTTTGGGGGGGGCTCCAAAATCACTGCAGATGGTGATTGCAGCCACAAAATTAAAAGATGCTTACTCCTTGGAAGGAAAGTTACGACCACCCTAGATAGCATATTGAAAAGAAGAGCCATTACTTTGCCAACAAAGGTCTGTCTAGTCAAGGCTATGGTTTTTCCAGTGGTTGTGTATGGGTGAGAGTTGTGAGAGTTGGACTGTGAAGAAAGCTGAGCGCCGAAGAACTGATGCTTTTGAACTGTGGTGTTGGAGAAGACTCTTGAGAGTCCCCTTGGACTCCAAGGAGATCCAACCAGTCCATTCTGAAGGAGATCAGCCCTGGGTGTTCTTTGGAAGGAATGATGCTAAAGATGAAGCTCCGGTACTTTGGCCACCTCACGCGAAGAGTTGACTCATTGGAAAAGAGTCTGATGCTGGGAGGGATTGGGGCGTGGGGGCAGGAGGAGAAGAGGACGACCGAGGATGAGATGGCTGGATGGCATCACTGAGTCGGTGGACGTGAGTCTGAGTGAACTCCAGGAGTCGATGATGGACAGGGAGGCCTGGCGTGCTGCAATTCATGGGTTCGCAAAGAGTTGGACACGACTGAGCGACTGAACTGAACTGAATCTTCTCACTCACTCACTCCTACCCCTGCTGCCCTAGGCCACCACTGACCCTCCATATTTGAAAATAAACGCTTAGAAAGGTCGACTTGTTGCTCTGTGGGTTTCAAGATGACGGCTGGTCAGAAGACAGTGCTTGACAAGGAGGAAAAGGCAGAGGTTGAGACTGAGTAGAACCCAAGTCCTGGAAAGCTGGTTGTGGGAACAGGACCTCGGAGCACCCTGAGAGGGGCTGGTGTTGCAGCCGAGCAGTCAGACCACCTGTACTGATCAGCTTCACCTCTGTGTTCAGGATTCAGAGGACACCCTGCCACAGATGCTGCTTCAGTGCCTGTAGACTCGGGGTTCCTTAAGGGGAATGGGGGTGGGGGGGGCATGTGTGTCTGTTTCGCAGCTCTGTCCATTGCACTTGGCATACTGTTTAGCACAGTAAGTATTACATATTTGTAGAAGTCGTCAGTACCATTTGTTTATCTAATGCCTTACAATTGCAGAGCCCTTTTTGTATCCTCATCCCTTATCTGAGAGAGGCAGGTGTGCAAAGGTGGATTGAGACCGAAACTGTAGGATTCTCCACTTGCTTGAACCCCTTCTAAAACCCTCTTCTCAATCCTGTATTTGCATTCTTTTCCTTTAAGAAGGCCTACAAAATTGTATTCTGTAGAGTCAGGCTCAGAAAATCCTGAACCTAGGTAGCAGATGTTTGTTATCGTTGTTCCGTCACTAAGTCGTGTCCGACTCTTGGCAATCCCATAAACTGCAGCACACCAGGCTTCCCTGTCCTCCACTCTCTCCCAGAGTATGGTCAAATTATCTCCGTTAAGTCAGTGATGCCATCCAACCATCTTGGCAGATATGATTAGCCCCAACTTAGCGCTATTAAAGCAGTGACTGAGAGAGTGCCTCGCCCAAGGTCACACATGTAGTAAGAGGCAGAACATGTCATACCTGAATGATTTTTCCCTTTACTTGTCCGCCTCCCCTCCCCTTTCCCTACCTACCCCAACCAGAGGAGTGGCTTCTGATTGGTTCCTGTTCCCAGGAAAGCAGCCATTGGGTTTGTCAGCAAGGGACTACAGGTGGCTGGTTTCTGTCCCCCCCCCCCCCTCTCCCC
>SJYA01002259.1:1319704-1335433 GCA_006410615.1 Neotragus moschatus
CCTCAGCCCAGCCCACGCCCCCCCCCCCCCCGGGGGGGGGTTTTTTCCCCCCCCCCCCCCCCCCCCGCCAAGCTCATGGGCTGTCTCTCTCTCCAACAGGAACCAAACAAGGAGAGCTACACACACCCCGCCCGTACCTTTGCCTACATATTTAGGTTTCAAATATGAAATACCTTTCAAAGTTTTTCTTTAAACAGAAATACTGAATTCTCCTTTCTACTTCTGTTTCTGAATAAGACTTTTAATCTTCTGTTGTTTCATGGTCCTCAAATAAAATGTAAGGTCTAAGGGGAATGAAAAAAACAGTCAGAGATCATATTTTCAACTGCCAACTAATTTGGTGGTTCTCCCAGGTGGGAAAATCAATGTCTGCTCTGGAGAGGCAAATCGTGCATTCCATTGGTTGTGCCGCCGTGATTTTCTTCTGCGAAAATTAACTTACCCTCCATGCTTTTCAGCTTCTCGGTGAAGTTTATTTCATGCTTGCCTTTTCCCAGACACAGATATATGTGTTTTGAGTAGAAATCTGAGCCACTGATGCCCAGAAGAGATGGTCTGAGCCTGTTGGAGGATTGAACTGAATGCCTCAGAGGCAGAAAAGAAATCTCCCAATGTCTCAGGTCAGTCTCTTATAGCCAGTCAGTCCCCAGACTGACACGAGACCTGGCTCTAGGGGGTTTCATTCTTTCTAGAACTTTCTTATTCTCAAATTATTGATCCAGTACCAATTTGGTCTCCGTAACTCATGGGTAATGCCATGGTGTGATCGGAAAGGCCAAGGTTACAGAGGCTTCCTTCTTTCCATGCTGTTTCTCTGGGTGTTTGCTTCTTCACCTTCAATGCTTCACTGGCCCAGGATTCACCTCCACTTGGTATTTTTGTTTAGTTTTATTTATTTATTTTTGACTGTGCTGGGTCTTTGTTGCTGCCTGTGGGCTTTTTCCAGTTGCGGTGAGCGGGGGCTATTCTGTAGTTGTGGTACGCGGGCTCCTCATTGCTGTGGCTTCTCTTGTTGCAGAGCACAGACTCTAGGGCACTCGGGCTTCAGTTGTTGTGGCAAATGGGCTCAATAGTTGCAACTCCCTAGCTGCAGAGATAGTCTCCCAAGATCAGGGATCGAACCTGTGTCTCCTACGTTGGCAGGTAGATTCTGTACCACTGAGCCACCAGAGAAGCCCCTCAATGTGGTGTTGATCCATGCTCATAATGGCATTAGAATACTTTCTTCCCTGCTGTCAAGCAGCCATGACCCAAACCCTCTGTGCAGCTACACAGGCTTTTATCCTGGAACTTTCCCATCATCCAGGAACCAAAACAGGTGGGTGCCCTACACCCCTTCTGGGACCTGGTCCATTGCTACAACTGGCATCGCTTCTGATTGATGAGGAACTCTGCCACACTGCAAAAAATCACCCCAGCTCCTGACAAAGTCTGATCACTTGGGATAGGGGCTGAATTGTGTAATAGGCTCCTGTCTGATACCCTGTGCGTGTGTACTAAGTCATTTCAGTGGTGTCTGACTGTGCAACCCCATGGACTGTAGCCCAGCAGGCTCCTCTGTCGTTGGGATTTTTCCAGGCAAGAATACTGGAGTGGGTTTCCATGGCCTCCTCCAGGGCATCTTCCTGATCCAAGGATCAAACCTGTGGCTCCTGCATTGCAGGCGGGTTCTTTACCGATGAGCCACCAGGAAAGCCCGTTTGACACCCTAGTTCCTTGGAAAATCAGAAGCAGGGTTGTTCCTTTAAAGGTGGATTCTCTGGGCTTGTCTCAAGGCACACCTTTCTTTTGACTCTGCTCTGCCAAGGTTTCAGCGACACTGGTAACAGTAAAATCACAAAATGAGGCACTGGAGCCACCTCTGTGTTTGAGTCAGGACATCCTTGTGAGCACCGTCGCACTCTCCTCGGCTGTGCGCAAGTGAGTGCCTGCTAAGCCCCACTTCCTTATAAGACTATGTATGCAAACTGAAAAATGTGTGCAGCGGCGAGGCCAGCTTTCGTCTGTCAGCAGCTGAGAATGTTTAGGACAGTCCACCAACTGGAAACGTGCACCGCAGCGAGGTGCTCAGCTACAGATGGAACTTGTAGAACCCACATTAGTGCCTCAGGAGGCCTTTGGATGAGCTTGGAATTAACCTTCATAAACACAGACTCCTCTCTCAGGATGTCCTTCAAGAAAAGATCACTCCTCAGCACCGACCCCTGAACACTGCAGGGTGTGTGTGGCCGGTCTGGGGCCAGGTGCTGCAGGGGGAAAGCCCCATGTGGAGAGAAGGTAGCAGCAGCGACTCAGATCCAGTCTTGTTGGAAACCAGCCTCACTCCTCAGCTCAGCGTAAGCCAGGCCATCCTGGACTGAGTCATTGCTTTGGCTTTATCCTGTCTCACTTCTTAGGTCTCCAGTGTCTGTTTAGTATAAATCAAAGGGTGTCATCCTTGCCCCTTGGCCATGGCAGTGTTTAACCAAATTGGCCAGAAATGGTTTTTGCCAAAAAAATATTTGCTCAGTGGGCTTCCCTAGTGTCTCAGGGGTAATGAATCCACCTGTCTACCTGCCAATGCAGGAGATGCAGGTTTGATCCCTGGGTTGGGAAGATCCCCTGGAGTAGTAAGTGGCATCCCACTCCAGTGTTCTTGCCTGTGAAATCTCATGGATAGTGAAGCCTGGAGGGCTAAAGACCATTAGGTCACAAAAGTTGCAGACGATTTGGTGACTAAACAACAACATTTAAAGGAGCAGGGGCTTCTGGTCTAGCAGGAAGGAGCCTGGCCTGGGCACAGGTGTTGGCCTACAGAGGCACCTCTGGGATGACACGTGGAGGGCCTAACAAGTGAAAACATGGAGTTGTCTCTGCCTAACCAGAAGTCACCTGCAGCTACAGTCCTGAAGAGAGAGGAATGGAAAGGATGAGGAACTGAGGTCTGTCACTGTCGCCAAAGTTAATGCAGGAATTAGCTTCATTGAGCCTGGTGCCCCGCATGTCTGTGCAGCAGACTTGGTCTGTGGCATCGCCACCCTCTTCCTTCATGCTGTTCCTCTTGTATCCCTTCCCTGCCTCCCCTCACTGGTGACTCCTCTACCCCCTAAGGGGCTCAACGCTCCACTCTTGTCTCCCTGTAGCCCTCTCTAAAACCATTCTCAGATCCTTCTGTCCCACTGGGTGTCTCCTGACTGGCAAGTTATAAGTTGGCTTTCCCAAGGACCCCCACTCACATTTCTGTATTTTAAAAGAAATAAAAGCATTAAGGTAGGGACTTCCCTGCTGGTACAGTCGATAAGAATCCCCCTGCCAGTGCAGGGGACATAGGTTCAATCCCTGGTTCTAGAAAATTCCACATGCTGCAGAGCAGCTAAGCTGCTGGGCCATAGCTGCTGATCCTGCACTCTGGAGCCCGCAAGCTGCAACTACCGAGCCCGTGCACCTAGAGCCTGTGCTCCACAACAAGAGAAATCACCGCAATGAGAAGCCTTTGCTTTACCGCAACAAAGAGTAGCTCCCGCTCACCACAACTAGAGAAAAGCCTGTGTGCAGCAACAAAGACCCAGCACAATCAAAAATATTAATTAAAAAGCATCAACCTAAGTTGTTGAAGCTCTAAGGATCACAGTCTAGTCACCAGGCACCAGCCAGTGCAGCGATCCCTGGTCTCGGATCTTGCAATCTCTGCACATTAATCTCCTTAGTTGTTCTTAAAACTCACTTTGATCAGAGCAGACTGGGTATGATTGCAAGTCTTAGCTGCCCTTACGATTCTTGTGCATGAGCAGTGTAAATGCTAACAAAATGTGGGCTGAGAGCAAACAGAAGGAGCAAACAGCATTCTGACCATGTCCAAAGAGAATAAGCCCCCTCAGCTCTGAGCGATGTCGGGTTGTTCAGGTGGACTCGCTTCAGGGCACTGACGTCTGTCCTGATTGTGCTGCACACTCCAGAGACAGCTTTGAATGGCTCCTGCCTCTCTGGACTGTCCCTGAGACCCTCTCAAAGCTGGGGTGCTGGCGTACCACGCTTGTGCAGAATTGAGGCCATGCCGTGTGGTGTCGACCATGACATAATCCCCAGTGTAAAGGCAGTTTGCAGAGCAAGGGAATTTCTTCCTACTCATCTTCTCTGTGCCAGGCACTGGCTAAAACGCTTCAGACAAGTCACCTTGTTTGATTCTTACTGTATCATTGCCAGGTGGCGCTAGTGGTAAAGAACCCGCTTGCCAATGCAGGAGACATAAGAGACTTGGATTCAATCCCTGGGTCAGGAAAATCGCCTGGAGAAGGACATGGCAACCCACTCCAGTATCCTTGCCTGGAGAATCCCATGGATGGAGGAACCTGACGGGCTACAGTCCATAGGGTCATGAAGAGTGGGGCACGACTGAAGCGACTTAGCATGCACGCATGTATCATTGCCAATAGAACATCCTTTCAGTCATCCTTGTGTTATTATTCCCATTTTACTAATGAGGAAACCAAAACGCAGAGAAGTTGAGAAACTTGCCCCGTGAGATAAGATTTGAATCATGGACTGTCCAACTTCAAGTCCATACCTTTTCTACCATATCGTGCTTTTTACAAAAGATGACAGGTTTTTTTTTGAAATAAAATGAATAGCCGCCCTTGTTGATCTCTAAACCCACTTTGTCGAATAACTGAAAAGGCTCCCATTCCCATAATTTGGAATTTTCCCCCAGAGACTCCCGTAGGAGTTAATTCATTTGATGGATGGCCCTCTGCACACCTGTGTACTCATGTGTGCCTGCTGCTAAATGCTGCTGTCATTTAGTAGGAAAAATACAATCCTGTGTCCTAAATGTCCTTGTCAGTAGCCAAGACAGAGCCTGACATGAGATCGCCCTCTTTGGTTTTCCGCTTGTGGACTGAACCATTGTTACCCAGGACATTGCTGCGATCTTCTGAACAGGAAGACTGCTCACTGGGGCCACTCAGGATGGTGAAATGAGGTTGGTGATCATAATTTGCTTCCTAAATTTCCAGCCTACTAGGCTGCCCATACAGTGCTCTTCAGAGGATGTTAAAGAGCCTGTATCAGAGAACAGGAGTGCATGCAATTAAAGTCGTGTGTGAGTCCTGGCGGTTAAAAGAGAGGTTAATGGGGGTAGAGTTGAGGGCCTGGGGTGCCAGGGCAGAGCTTGGCTGCAGCCCGCCAGCCTTCATGGTTTAGTGTAAGCAGTTCTGATAGGATTCTCACGGGATCAGCCCCGGAGTGATCAGCCGCTCAGCTAGAGAGTTTTTCCTCTCCGACCTGGTGGCAGAGGTCAGCCACTCCCAGAGGACTGTTAGCATATCCATACACAGCTCACGGAAGTGCAAGCACAGCCTTCCCAGGGTGAGGGAGAGGTCAGAGAAATCCATTTATATGCTTCAGAAATGTCACCGAGGATGGCAGAGGCTCTGAAGAGCATTTCTTTATGAGGAAATGTGGTCATGTCAGGCAGGTGGGACTGAGGCAGATTCTGGTCCAGAACTCAAGGATTTGGACCCAATCCACTGCCCTCCCCTCTGTTCCAAAGAGTAAGTCACAGGTGTAGGTGAAGAAAGGTCTCTGAAATAAAAAAAAAAAAAAGGGGGGGGGCTCTGTGATCAAATTAATTTGAGAAACAGAGGATTAAATGAGGTACCACAGGACAGCCCAGAGCTTCTACAGTGCACTTCATTCTATTGTAAAATAATGAGCACATTGGTCTATATTCTAGTGCGTCTGATGTGCAGTAAATGTTCGAATCAGTGTCAGCAACAGGGTGAGGTGAGTGGCATGTGTAGAGTGCAGGGTTTAAGAAGGCGCTCATTCTCAGGGTCCTGCAGGTGAGACCCGGGAGTGAGCATGCCCAGAGCCTCCCTCGCCTCACCCTCCTCCCGCCCCGGGTGGCACCCAGGGGTGTGGATGTGCTGAGGCTCCCCCGCTGCACAAAATGCTGGGGCTTAGTCTTCCCAGAGGTCTGCTCATCTCATGATAGCTTGAGTGAGTGCTTAAAATAGCCCACCAAGGTTAAATGTTACCTTAGACTCTTTCATTGACTCTTTTTAAAAAATTATTTATGTTACTTATTTTTGTTGGAGCTGGGTCTTTGTTGCTCCACACAGGCTTTCTCTAGCAGCGAGCAGAGGGCTACTGTTCGTGGTGGTGCACGGGCTCTAGAGCCTGGGATCCGTAGTTGTGAGGCACAGGCTTAGTTGCCTCTCAGCATGTGGAGTCTTCCCAGACCAAGGATTGAATCCATGTCCCCTGCATTGACAGGCAGATTCCTACCCACTGTATCCCCAGGGAGGTCCCTTTCATTGCCTTTTAAAAGATTATTATATGTCACTGTATGGCAAAACCACTACAATATTGTAAAGTAATTAGCCTCCAATTAAATTAATTTTTTTTAACAGGAAGAAAGAATGAAAGAAAAGACTATGAATTGCAGTTGGAAAAAGCCTAGCAAATGACACCATAACCATATAGTATTCAGATTAGCACCATCAGTGATGCTGTGTGCCTATCATGGCAAACTCTGATGCTGTTTACACCAACCTATAACCCCTATTTAGTCATGGGAAAAACCCAGATCAGGGTGCATTGAATAGAGTAACTGGGCCAGTGCTGTTTGAGACTGTCTAGGAAAGATTAAGAAACTGCCATGGTCCGGAAGAAAAAGGAGAGACGTGACAACTGAACGCAATTTTGTCCCTGAATTGAATTCCAGAAGAGAGAGAGGACATTGATGGAAACACTAGTAAATCCAGATAAAGTCTATAACTTAATTATCAGTAGTACGCCGACTTTGGTTTCTTCGTTTGACAAATGTTGCTTGGTAATGTAAGGTCTTAACGACAGGTAAAACTGGAGAAGGATTATGGGAATTCTCTACTGTCTTTGCAACTTTTCTGTAAACATAAAATCATCTACAAGCAAAATGTTTTTAAGAAGAAAAGACTGTTATGAAGTAGCATTGTAAAGGCAAATTTTCTGCCACCCTGCAGGCAGTGTAGCTAAAGTTGATAGCAATAACCAGATTCAAGGATTGGGTCATAGAAATTTCAAAATGAGAAGTTGGTGTGCTAATTCTTGAAATGATGAGTCCTTTATTATTAAGAATCCTAACTCTGTCTCCAAGCATTTATTAAAAGCTTCCAGCTCACACTTAAGTGAAGTTGATACCATCTAGTGACATGTTACTCAGTAAAGGAAAAGAGGAAGCGATAAACTGATCAAAAAGAAAAGGCTCATGAATCTAATACTCCTTTACTGGATTCAGAGTTATATTTTTACCCAAAAGTTGCAAAAGAAGTCAAGGTCATGAAAAGTTTACAGAAAGCAATACATCATTATGATATTTAAGATAATTTCCAAAGGCCAGAAGTGATTCAGAAAATCTTTAGACTCTGAAGGCAAAGAATTAGATACAAACCATTCCTGAGATACTGAAGAAGGAAGTCTGTAAGTGCCTGTAGAGATAAATGTTAACTCTTATAATTTAAAAACAAAACTGTGTCATTGTAATCAGGTGTTTCTTCCTCATCCCTTCAAAAGCATTGCTATTAAATCAGTGGAGAGCTTGTGATTGATGAATCAAAGAATAAAACAAAAATGGAATACAGTTTTTCAAACTTCACTGCCCAGGGAACCCTGGGGTTCCATGGAGCATCCTTGGGTGAAAGTGCTCTACCCTACTTATGATGAATCCTTTTGTTACAAGATGAATTCTCAGTTATAAAAACTGTAGCTCTAAGGTTTGGGAATGAGTGTGCTACATACTGATTTATTGAGGATTTCTGCGACTTCCTTGGTGGTCCAATGGTTAAGAATCCACCTTTCAGTGCAGGGGACTCTGGTTTGATCCCTGGTCGGGGAACTAGGATCCCACAGGCCTAAGGGCAACTAAGCCCTCGTGCCGCAACTAGAGAAGCTGGCACATCGCAGTGAAGGCCCAGCACAGCCAATAAAGAGAGAATTTGAGCCCAGAAGGGCTCTGCTATAAGTGACCCCTAAAAAGTGGAACCCAACCTCTCGGCTGATTACTGAGCCAGGCTTTCAGTCACATGAGACATGCAGATCCTTTTCAGATTCTCTGAAGGTGGTAATGGTGTCCCAGACCGCCCACTCATTATACAATAAGGCTGAAAAGCATGGAGGTACACAGAGCTGGCAAGGCCTTCCCTCCCTCCCTCGCAAAATATAGTGAGCTCTAGGAAACTAACACCCATCACTGAGGGAAGAAGCAAACGCTACTCCTGTGACACCAGCTTAGGTGATGTCTGGCAAGGTTTCCAATTCAAGACTCCCTACTTGTGAGCCAGGGTTCTCCTGCATCACAGACACACACACGTTCATAAACCCTGGCCTCCTCCAGAATCAGCCTCGGGTTAGCGAGGGACATTTGAAAGTTGTTGTCTTCAGAGCCTTGCTTGGCAGTTTTCAGTTCTCTGGTGAGTAAAGGGTTAATGTGTCATTGCACAAGGGCTTTATTAACCCAGTCCCCTGCTCCAGACTTGACCTTCAATCACTGGAAAACAAGAAAACGCTGAAAAGAATGTCAACCAAGTGAAAAATACTCTGTTGGACCTCAGTCCAGACATTTGTGTGAGTGCAGCCTTTGTGTGAGTGCTACAGTATAGCAACTGTCCGACAGGTATGTTTCTAGCTGATGGAAACCTCGAGTCATTAATGGCTCTTCTGGGGCCAGGCAATAAGGGGAGAGTTGGCCCCTGCCCTGGCAGAATAACAAATGAGAGAGGTGGTTACTGAGGCACATGCTTTGCCCCAAAATAGACATGGATGGAGGGACTGTACTTACCAGATAGATGTCTTGACTCCTTCCCACCGGTGAAGATGAGTAAAGACACTTAGGTTCTTTGTATATGTCACGGCTAGAGTTCTCTCACTGTATACAGAGCAGCCAATTCATCATTTGAGGTCCTGTGTGTAGCTCCGTTGAGAAGGACAAGCATTTATTAGCCTCAATAAGGTACAGAACTGTCATTACAGAAAAACAGTCACTCAGGGTGGGCCCTGGCTAAAATACTGAGAAGTGTGTCATTCACACAAACGTATGGACCCGGACTTGTGAAGTTCAAGTACTATTTACTTGGGATTAGCTCAAGTTTGGGTAAGAAGCTGTGGAATTTGGATGTGGTTGTTGATAGCGCTGTTTGTGCTGAGAGAAGCCAGGCCAGCCCTTGTGAACAGGGGAGGGGGCAGGGCAGGGACGTGGGCTGAGAGGCCACCCACCAAGAATCGACATCTTACTCTCCAGGATAATTCTGAAACTCAGTCCAGGCATTCTGAAGCTGAGGGTGACATTTGGAGAGGAAGAAGAAAGAAATATCTGTCTCTCCTAGTTTAAAGACAGGTATTGTCTGTCTCGGGCTTCCCTGGTGGCTCAGTGGTAAAGAATCCGCCTGCCAATGCAGGAAACACAGATTTGATACCTGGGTCAAGAAGATCCCCTGAAGGGAGAAACAGCAACCCATTCCAGTATTCTCGCCTGGGGAATCCCATGGACAGGGGAGCCTGGTGGGCTGCAGTCTGTGGCGTCACAAAAATGTCGGACATGACGTAGCAACTTGACCACATTGGCTCTCTGAGGCGAAAGACTTGATAATGTGGTGCCACCATAGGAAGTTGTCAACCTTCCCAGAGGCTGTGTTCTGCCAGGAAAATCAGTAGTCTCTGAGCTTTCTTTTTCTATGGTAGTTTGGGAAATATTTGCTGACTACACTCTGTCGCAAACTGTTGTTCTAGAAAGTTCCCTAGAGGCTCATTCTCTACAGGTTTACAGAAGGTAAAAGACAAGGTTGTTCCCAGGCCAGCTGCCTGCTCACGTATACACATAGCTACTGAGGTCATCTTTTACTGTAAAAGAAAGACTAGCTTATGCATCACCTTTTCTTACAGCTTTATTGAGATGTAATTCACATAGTAGACAATCACCAAAGTGTGCAACTCAACAGCTTTCGATGTATTTACAGAATTATGACTCAACTACCTTTTTAATGCAATTTTAGGACATTTTCATTAGCAGTCACACCACAATCCTCTCAGCCCCTGGTTTCTAGTAATCTGCTTTCTGTCTCCCTATATTTGCCTCTTCTGGACAGTGTCTGTAAATGGAATCATACAGTAGGTGGCCTTTATTGACTGGCTTCTTTCACTTATCATGCTTTTAAGGTTCACCCATATTATAGCCTGTATTAGTACTCTGTTTCTTTTTATTGATAAATGATAGTCCATCTGATGGATATACCAGATTTTATTTATCCATACATCTGCTGATGGGCATCTGTGCTCTTTCCACTTTTTGGCTGTTAAGGATAATACTGCTATGAACATGTCTGCACGAATTTTTGTATGGGCATGTTTTAATTTCTCCCAAGTATATACTTAAGAGTGGTATTGCTAGATCATGTGGCAACTCTGTGTTTAACATTTTGAGGAGCTGCCAAACTGTTTTCCAAAGTGGGTGCATAGTTTTACACATTCACCAGTAGTGTATGAAGGTTCCAGTTTCTCTGTATCCTTGCCACCACTTGCTATTATCTGTCCTTTGATTCTAGCCAACCTAGTGGATGTGTATTGGTATCGCACTGTGGTTTAAATTTGCCCACTATTATTTATTCCTTAGAGAAGTGTCATTTCATATACTTTGCTCATATCTATTCATACCCTTTGTCTTTACTGAGTTGTAATAACACTTTATATATTCTAGAAAGAAGTTCTTTCCCACATATAATTTGCCTGTGTTTTCCCTCACTCTGTGGGTTATCTTTTCTTTTTGTTGATGCACAAAAGTTTTAATGATGTTCAATTTATTTATGTTTTCTTTTATTGCTTATGCTTTTGGTACCATCTCTAAGAAAACTTTGCCTAATACAAAGCCATGAATATTAATCCTTGTATTTTCTTTTACGAGGTTTATAGTTAGATTTTCTTCTGCTAGGTTTCCAGCTTTTATGTTTAGGTTTTTGATTCATTTGGACTTAATTTTTGTATATGGAATGAAGAGTAGGGGCCCAGTCCTACCTCATGTGGATATGTAGTTGTTGCATATCATTTTCCAAAAGAAAAAAACAGAATCCATTTCTGGACAGTCGCTCTGATTGTGTTAAAGACCAATTGCTCCCCATACCTGTGTCCCACAGTTGAGGAGAAGGTGTTGGGAGAACAGAGAGACCCTTGACTTTAGAGAAAACAGACACCTGTTTGTGTAAAGCAGGAGTATTCTGGAGTGAGAGAATCTTAAGCCTTGATCCAAGCCCCAGTCCTCTTGCTCATTAACCAGAGCGGTGTGGGCAAATCACTTAAGGGTGTCTTAAGATTCAGCTGTCTCATCCAGTGAAAGGGGAGCTAACCGGAATAGAATACATTCTGGGAGAACAGCAAGTTTCTCTGCTTAGTGTAATCTTGTATACCTAGGGCCCAGAATAGTGCCCAGAACACAGCAGGCTCTCAAAAGTCCCATTTGTGGATTAAATTAAAAAATACCTCCATTATGCAATCCCCTAGGTTTATTATAAGAAAAGGCATTTTAAAAAACAATGTGCTCAGATGTTTTATGAATTATAAGATGCTACAGAAATGTATGGTTTCTTTTCTTGTTGTGGAAAGAGAGATGTGAGTAGCTGTAACAGTGCAGCAAACCTGCAAATGAGATGAATATATATTTTCTAGAAGGTGCAATTTCATTTTCAAGGTACTAGAAACCCAGCGATCCTTTAATAAAGTTAATTTATTAAGAATTTTGAGGTCATAAAATGTTAATGCCCTTTTCCAGATTTTCACACTTCGCCCTGGAGAGAATTGCATCTCCCAAACCTTCCTTTAAAGCAAGCGGTATTGTAGCGAGGGTGGCGGGGGCAGAGGAGGAAGGACAGAGAGATTGTGTTGTCTTTCAGCTGTTTAATAGCTGTGTAAGAACTGGGAATTTTCACTGTTCCTTATGTATTTCTCTCTGTTCAAAACTCCTTTTCATCTTTTTTTTCCCTCTTCTAGAAATTAAAAAGTAGTATTTTCATATCCCCTTAAAATGACTGAATGTAGGATTTAACCTCTCTTTCCTTGTGTTTGCCCACTTAGGGCCTTAGGACACAGTTCTGATGCAGAGAAGAGTTAAAGACTCTGGTTAGATAGGGCCCAGCACCCACAGCAGCAGCAGAACTCCAACCAGGAGACAGAAGACTGGGTTCCAAGGTTCTTCGCTAGTTAGCTCTGTAACCAGACAAGTCACTACACATCTTGGGACTCAGTTTCTCATCTGGAAAGTGAGAGTGTTGAGGCAGATGTTCCCTAAAGAAGCTCTTATATTGCACAGCTCCGTGGTGCATCTGGTCAGAAAGCGTTGATCAAGTCCTGGCCATATCCCCAGGATGCTATTAGGTGGAGAGGCAGGAAGGGGCGTGTGCTTCCTTCCTTGGAGGATCACAAAGCACCCTCTAATGCCACCTGGGAGAATGTCTATCTGACTAGATTTGGCCACCCAAAGCAAAGGGGAAGCAAACTACAAGGAAAGTCAGGGGGAGCATCTGGTCAGGAAGTGAGTCTTGATCTGGGCCTTGAGGAGGACATGAGATTTGACTTGAGAATCACGTGCACGGGTCACCCAGATGGGGAGCGGCCTTGGGAGGGGCGTGGCGGGTGAGCAGGGCAGAGAGCCCTGGGCTGGGAGTCAGGGGCTCAGGGCTCCACCCCGCTGCTACAGCTAAAGGGCAGTGCATCCTCGGTGTCACCTCGTGCTTCTGGTCCCCTGCTTTCGCTACGTCACTCACTGGAGGAAGTAAAGATGAACGGCGGGCAGCAGGCTGTAGAGTCAGAGGGGCCCTGGAAGAGCGGCAGAGATCCAGATTGCTGCACTCTGAAGTACCGTGTCCTTGAATATGTTCTTTAATCTCCCTGGGCCTCAGTTTTCTCATCTGCAGATCATAACCACGCTCTTCAAGGATTACTGTGAGGACAGGGTGAGAGGATCAGGTAGCACAGTGCGAGAGCTCATCAGCTGGTGGGGGTGGTGGTCATATTATCAAAGCTCTTCTGTGAGTGAAGTGAAATTGAAGGTGTTTTTTTTTAACTTTGTATTTTTTGGAGTATAGGCGATTAACAGTGTTGTGATAGTTTCAGGTAGACAGCAGAGGGACTCATACATACGCACATGCCCATTCTCCCCCGGACTCCCCTCCCAGTCAGCCTGCCACATAATATTGAGCAGAGTTACCTGTGCTAGATATAGTAGGATCTTGTTGGTTATCCATTTTAAATGTAGAAGTGCATAAGGAAGCAACTTGATAAGACTGGGCATTTATAGAACCTAGTGGAATAGGGGACTTCCCCGGTGGTTCAGTGGTTGAGACTTCACCTTCCATTGCAGGGGATGTGGGTTCAATCCCTGGTTAGGGAGCTAAGAATCCACTTGCTTTGCAGCCAAAAAACCAAAAGCATAACAGTATTATAACAAATTCAATAAATACTTTAAAATACTAAAAAGAAAATCATTTATAAAAAAAACAACAAAACTTAGTGGACTATATATATTGGAATAATATTCAGCCATAAAAAAGGAAATCTTGCATTTGTGACAACATGGATGAGCCTTGAGGATAGTATGCTAAGTGGGATACTGCTGCTGCTGCTAAGTCACTTCAGTCGTGTCCGACTCTGTGTGACCCCATAGATGGCAGCCCACCAGGCTCCCCCGTCCCTGGGATTCTCCAGGCAAGAACTCTGGAGTGGGTTGCCATTTCCTTCTCCATTGCATAAAAGTGAAAGTGAAGTTGCTCAGTCATGTCCGACTCTTCGCAACCCCATGGACTGGAGCCAACCAGGCTCCTCCATCCATGGGATTTTCCAGGCAAGAGTACTGGAGTGGGGTGCCATCGCCTTCTCCTAAGTGGGATAAGACAGTCACAAAAAGCAAATACTGCGTGATTCCACCCAGATGAGGCATTTCCAGTGATTAAACTCATAGAAACAGAAAATAAAATAATGGGTGCCAGAGGCTGGTGAAAGGAGAAATGGTGAGTTGTTTGGTGGGTACCGAGTTTCAGTCTTGTAAGATGAAGACATTCCAGAGATCTAATCCACAGCAATGTGAATATACTTAATATTACCCAACTGTAAACTTTTTAAAAATTTGGTGGAGTGTGAATAAAAGATGCATATTCTTCCATTTTTATTTAATGAGTATTTAAATAAATACAACATAGAAAGCACTGTGCCAGGTGCCAGCGGTAAGAGCAGGGATACAAAGATAACCAAGGGGAGGTCCCTGCTTTCGGGGAAGAAAATAACCGACAGTTTTGAGACCTCAATTCCAGTCCGAGATGAGCCACTGCGGGGCATGACCTTGGGCAAGTTACTTCTTCCGATCGTGAGCTTGCTGTAGATGTGAAATAGGAACAACTTATGTCTGTCTCACAGACTGCCGTAGGAATGAAGTGACAGTGTATTTAGAACAGTGGGCACGGGCTCCGTAAATGCTCCTATGATCGAGTCCTCTCTCAGAGGGGCTTACACTCTTGTGGGAGAGGTCAAAGAAATGCCTGCACACAACAGAAGTCACAAAGGTGGTAAGAAAAGTGGAGGGACAGGCAGGGTGTTCAGGGAAGGCCAAGGAGGACCTCGTCCCACCCTGTGAACACCTCCTGGTTTGATGATAGGGGTTAGACTAGATGGGGGGGCCGCTGTCGTGGACTGTCTGTGTCCCTCACAACTTTATACGTTAAAGCCTGAACCCCCAACATGATGGTGTTGGAAGCTGAGGCCTTTGGAGGTATTGATATTAGATTTAGATGAGGTCATAAGAGTGGGGTCCTTGTGATAGGATTATGAGACCAGAAAGTTAGTTCTGTCTTTATCTCTGCTGTGTGAGGAGACAATAAGAAGAGGGCTGTCTGCAAGCCAGGAAGAGGGTTCTCACCAGGAACTGAATCTGCTTGCATCTTGAACTTGACTTCTCAGCTTCCAAAACTGTGAGAGAGAGAACTGTCGTTGAAGCCACCCAGTTTATAGTATCTTGGCGTGGCAGTCCTAGCAGACTAATATAGCCACTTAGGAATCTCATGCCAGTGACTTAACAATGGTAGACTCTCCTTCTTGATCAGGAACTAGGAGAGGCAGGGAGAGCTGGAGCAAAGCCTGAGACCCCAAGCAGGTGTGAAGTCTTCTAGCGGAGGAGGTTGGGGTGGCCGCTGAGAGCGCGGAGTCTACGAGAAGGTGAGCACAAGTTGCCGCGAGTCATGGTAGAACCTCTTCTTTTAATATCTGTCTTATGGCATAGGTGTGTCCTCAAGGCTCTGGGTGGCTTCTCCGGGGTCCTCCCTAAGGGTAACACATCCAGATCCCTGCTGAGCACTGGTGGGTCTGCATTGTCAAAGTTCCTCAGTGAATGCTTGGCTTGAGGCTTGCGAGAACAATGCCTTCCTTATGTTCACTCTGCCACCTCTTCATCTCCCTGTTGTTTTGTACAACTAACCTTTGTTGATACTCAGTGTGGAAGAGACAGGCTTCCCCAGTGGCTCAGAAGTAAGGAATCTACCTGCAGTGCAGGAGCCATTGGAGACGCAGGTTGGATCCCTGGGTCAGGAGGATCCTCTGGAGGAGGGCATGGCAACCCACTGCAGTATTCTTCCCTGGAGAATCCCATGGTCAGAGGAGCCTGGTGGCCTATAGTCCATAGTCCTTGCTATGAGGTGTCTCTTCTTTCAGGCTATTTGCTTATTAAATGGTGATAGTACTTTTGAT
>SJYA01002259.1:1336081-1354666 GCA_006410615.1 Neotragus moschatus
CTCTTCTAGAAATTAAAAAGTAGTATTTTCATATCCCCTTAAAATGACTGAATGTAGGATTTAACCTCTCTTTCCTTGTGTTTGCCCACTTAGGGCCTTAGGACACAGTTCTGATGCAGAGAAGAGTTAAAGACTCTGGTTAGATAGGGCCCAGCACCCACAGCAGCAGCAGAACTCCAACCAGGAGACAGAAGACTGGGTTCCAAGGTTCTTCGCTAGTTAGCTCTGTAACCAGACAAGTCACTACACATCTTGGGACTCAGTTTCTCATCTGGAAAGTGAGAGTGTTGAGGCAGATGTTCCCTAAAGAAGCTCTTATATTGCACAGCTCCGTGGTGCATCTGGTCAGAAAGCGTTGATCAAGTCCTGGCCATATCCCCAGGATGCTATTAGGTGGAGAGGCAGGAAGGGGCGTGTGCTTCCTTCCTTGGAGGATCACAAAGCACCCTCTAATGCCACCTGGGAGAATGTCTATCTGACTAGATTTGGCCACCCAAAGCAAAGGGGAAGCAAACTACAAGGAAAGTCAGGGGGAGCATCTGGTCAGGAAGTGAGTCTTGATCTGGGCCTTGAGGAGGACATGAGATTTGACTTGAGAATCACGTGCACGGGTCACCCAGATGGGGAGCGGCCTTGGGAGGGGCGTGGCGGGTGAGCAGGGCAGAGAGCCCTGGGCTGGGAGTCAGGGGCTCAGGGCTCCACCCCGCTGCTACAGCTAAAGGGCAGTGCATCCTCGGTGTCACCTCGTGCTTCTGGTCCCCTGCTTTCGCTACGTCACTCACTGGAGGAAGTAAAGATGAACGGCGGGCAGCAGGCTGTAGAGTCAGAGGGGCCCTGGAAGAGCGGCAGAGATCCAGATTGCTGCACTCTGAAGTACCGTGTCCTTGAATATGTTCTTTAATCTCCCTGGGCCTCAGTTTTCTCATCTGCAGATCATAACCACGCTCTTCAAGGATTACTGTGAGGACAGGGTGAGAGGATCAGGTAGCACAGTGCGAGAGCTCATCAGCTGGTGGGGGTGGTGGTCATATTATCAAAGCTCTTCTGTGAGTGAAGTGAAATTGAAGGTGTTTTTTTTTAACTTTGTATTTTTTGGAGTATAGGCGATTAACAGTGTTGTGATAGTTTCAGGTAGACAGCAGAGGGACTCATACATACGCACATGCCCATTCTCCCCCGGACTCCCCTCCCAGTCAGCCTGCCACATAATATTGAGCAGAGTTACCTGTGCTAGATATAGTAGGATCTTGTTGGTTATCCATTTTAAATGTAGAAGTGCATAAGGAAGCAACTTGATAAGACTGGGCATTTATAGAACCTAGTGGAATAGGGGACTTCCCCGGTGGTTCAGTGGTTGAGACTTCACCTTCCATTGCAGGGGATGTGGGTTCAATCCCTGGTTAGGGAGCTAAGAATCCACTTGCTTTGCAGCCAAAAAACCAAAAGCATAACAGTATTATAACAAATTCAATAAATACTTTAAAATACTAAAAAGAAAATCATTTATAAAAAAAACAACAAAACTTAGTGGACTATATATATTGGAATAATATTCAGCCATAAAAAAGGAAATCTTGCATTTGTGACAACATGGATGAGCCTTGAGGATAGTATGCTAAGTGGGATACTGCTGCTGCTGCTAAGTCACTTCAGTCGTGTCCGACTCTGTGTGACCCCATAGATGGCAGCCCACCAGGCTCCCCCGTCCCTGGGATTCTCCAGGCAAGAACTCTGGAGTGGGTTGCCATTTCCTTCTCCATTGCATAAAAGTGAAAGTGAAGTTGCTCAGTCATGTCCGACTCTTCGCAACCCCATGGACTGGAGCCAACCAGGCTCCTCCATCCATGGGATTTTCCAGGCAAGAGTACTGGAGTGGGGTGCCATCGCCTTCTCCTAAGTGGGATAAGACAGTCACAAAAAGCAAATACTGCGTGATTCCACCCAGATGAGGCATTTCCAGTGATTAAACTCATAGAAACAGAAAATAAAATAATGGGTGCCAGAGGCTGGTGAAAGGAGAAATGGTGAGTTGTTTGGTGGGTACCGAGTTTCAGTCTTGTAAGATGAAGACATTCCAGAGATCTAATCCACAGCAATGTGAATATACTTAATATTACCCAACTGTAAACTTTTTAAAAATTTGGTGGAGTGTGAATAAAAGATGCATATTCTTCCATTTTTATTTAATGAGTATTTAAATAAATACAACATAGAAAGCACTGTGCCAGGTGCCAGCGGTAAGAGCAGGGATACAAAGATAACCAAGGGGAGGTCCCTGCTTTCGGGGAAGAAAATAACCGACAGTTTTGAGACCTCAATTCCAGTCCGAGATGAGCCACTGCGGGGCATGACCTTGGGCAAGTTACTTCTTCCGATCGTGAGCTTGCTGTAGATGTGAAATAGGAACAACTTATGTCTGTCTCACAGACTGCCGTAGGAATGAAGTGACAGTGTATTTAGAACAGTGGGCACGGGCTCCGTAAATGCTCCTATGATCGAGTCCTCTCTCAGAGGGGCTTACACTCTTGTGGGAGAGGTCAAAGAAATGCCTGCACACAACAGAAGTCACAAAGGTGGTAAGAAAAGTGGAGGGACAGGCAGGGTGTTCAGGGAAGGCCAAGGAGGACCTCGTCCCACCCTGTGAACACCTCCTGGTTTGATGATAGGGGTTAGACTAGATGGGGGGGCCGCTGTCGTGGACTGTCTGTGTCCCTCACAACTTTATACGTTAAAGCCTGAACCCCCAACATGATGGTGTTGGAAGCTGAGGCCTTTGGAGGTATTGATATTAGATTTAGATGAGGTCATAAGAGTGGGGTCCTTGTGATAGGATTATGAGACCAGAAAGTTAGTTCTGTCTTTATCTCTGCTGTGTGAGGAGACAATAAGAAGAGGGCTGTCTGCAAGCCAGGAAGAGGGTTCTCACCAGGAACTGAATCTGCTTGCATCTTGAACTTGACTTCTCAGCTTCCAAAACTGTGAGAGAGAGAACTGTCGTTGAAGCCACCCAGTTTATAGTATCTTGGCGTGGCAGTCCTAGCAGACTAATATAGCCACTTAGGAATCTCATGCCAGTGACTTAACAATGGTAGACTCTCCTTCTTGATCAGGAACTAGGAGAGGCAGGGAGAGCTGGAGCAAAGCCTGAGACCCCAAGCAGGTGTGAAGTCTTCTAGCGGAGGAGGTTGGGGTGGCCGCTGAGAGCGCGGAGTCTACGAGAAGGTGAGCACAAGTTGCCGCGAGTCATGGTAGAACCTCTTCTTTTAATATCTGTCTTATGGCATAGGTGTGTCCTCAAGGCTCTGGGTGGCTTCTCCGGGGTCCTCCCTAAGGGTAACACATCCAGATCCCTGCTGAGCACTGGTGGGTCTGCATTGTCAAAGTTCCTCAGTGAATGCTTGGCTTGAGGCTTGCGAGAACAATGCCTTCCTTATGTTCACTCTGCCACCTCTTCATCTCCCTGTTGTTTTGTACAACTAACCTTTGTTGATACTCAGTGTGGAAGAGACAGGCTTCCCCAGTGGCTCAGAAGTAAGGAATCTACCTGCAGTGCAGGAGCCATTGGAGACGCAGGTTGGATCCCTGGGTCAGGAGGATCCTCTGGAGGAGGGCATGGCAACCCACTGCAGTATTCTTCCCTGGAGAATCCCATGGTCAGAGGAGCCTGGTGGCCTATAGTCCATAGTCCTTGCTATGAGGTGTCTCTTCTTTCAGGCTATTTGCTTATTAAATGGTGATAGTACTTTTGATTAGTGGCTGGCTGTGTGTAGTGCTGGGTGACTGTGAGGAGCGCCTCAGGGTCAAGGCTGTGCAGACTCGATCCTGTTTTCGGGTCATAGAAAGTGTGGCCTCTGGGTCCCTGTGCGTGAAGGAGAGGAGCCTTGCCTGCCCCCACGGTGCCTGGGGCCCCATCAGAGCTTCTGCTCCAGCGCCATTTCATCCAGGACCAAGACTGAAACTGAATCAGGGAGGTTATTCCAAGTTTCTTTGCTCCTCTGGCATTCTCCCCACTGTGCCTGTCCTCTCTCTCTCTCTTCAACAGAAAAGAAGAGCAGAAATCCCATGTCCAGGCTCCTCTTAAAGGTCATCTGACCACTTCAGTGAATGATCTAGGGGTAGAAAACATGAGAGAGAGTCAATAAAGCAAGAGCTTCGGGAATGAACATCTATGAATACTGTCCATATGGCTGAATTTGATAAATACTACTGGGCCTGTTGGCATGAGTGGGAGCTTTGCCCAGACAAAGCTGCTGGCCCAGGAAATTGCAGTGCTGCGTGGCACTGAGTTTTAAAGGATACTTGCTTTTATTTCCCCTCTTTCTTCCCTGCCTTTATGAGGTGAGCTTCTCCAGGCACAGATAACGCAGCCTTGGAAAGAGAAGCGTGCCCACTCCTGTCGGAGGAGGGGGCAGGCGAGCATGGAAATGGTTAGGGAAGAGATAGAGAGGAAGAAATTTTAAAAATGAATTTAAAACCGGTCCTAAAGAAGTTGGGAAAGAAAGAAGATAGGAATCAGGTTGTCTAAATGCGTTTCATGTGTCCCCTTTTGTGTGTGTTTATCTATCTTCATTCTTCTAAAGCCAAAGGCCTCTGTTACTCTGCATGTTAAGTCACTTCAGTCGTGTCCAACTCTTTACGACCCCATGAACTATAGCCCACCAGGCTCCTCTGTCCATGGAATTCTCCAGGCAAGAATACTGGAGTGGCTGACAGTGATCTTCCTACCCAGGGATCAAACGGCGTCTCTTATGTCTCCTGCGTTGACAGGCAGGGTCTTCACCACTGAGCCACCTGGGAAGCCCTCTGTCACTCTGATTTCATGCCAAAGGGCTAACTGAGCTCCTCTCCCACAGGGCCTGTGCCTGTGGGGTGGCAGACAGAGACTGTACTAACTAGGGAAGTTAGTGAAAGCCCCTTTGCTCTCACAGAATCTATGCACTTGCCCACACTGATGGAAGTGGAGTAGGGCATGCCTTGATCATCCTCTAGTTCTATTTATTAAACACTCACTTTGGCTCAGCCCTGTTCTGTAGATTTGACGACAGCCTCATTGGAAGATTTTCCTTTTCAATGGGCTTTATGCCACATGTGTAAAAGTGTCTTTTGATTGGAGAGTTGCGGGAGGCATTGAGACCAAGTGCCATGTGGGTGGGTGGAGGAGCCATATGGAGTGGCAGTGGCTGAAGTGGATGGCAGGTCAGTGAGGTCATGGTTGCTGAGTCCTCGACCTCAACTGGGAAATTGGGCACCGTGCAAAGAATGCCACACCCGTATAGCATCCCCAGGAAATGACTAAGCCGCTGGGACCACAACTGGTAGCAGCTGACAGCATCTGGCATTTTCTACACAGATGAAGGGGACCTCTCATGGTCAAGGTCACCTTGGACTGCATAATATTTGGCTTGGCAGTGGCTCAGTTGAATAGCACATTGCTTCAGTCTCCCATTCTGAGCTGCGTCTGAGGATGCTGCTCAGCTGAGCACGACTCCAGCAATGACAGAGAGCCCCACTCCCCTTGGTCTGTCTTGATATGGAGTGAAGGTGTTGTGCCCCCAAGGAACACTCTGTGTGGGGAGTCTACCACTGCTGCGATCTGCATGGAAACAGACTTAAATTTTCTCTTCTCCTCAGCCCTAATCCATCTGGAGAAAACATCGGTTTCTTGGCACAGATAATTGGGAGAGGCTCATGGTAGGAAGGAACTCCTGGATCTGTCGTTCTGTTCCCATTGAGCTTCACTGGACATGCTGACCCCTCTCGCATACCTCAAGGCTTTGCCCCAGACCTCTCTGAGGTACCCTGGCCCATCTTCTTCCACAGAGGTATTATTATTATTATTGTTGTTTAGTTGCTAAGTCGTGTCTGACTCTTTGTGATCCCAGTGGACTGTAGCCCACCAGGCTCCTCTGTCCTTGGGATTCTCCAGGCCAGAATACTGCAGTGGGTTGCCATTCCCTTCTCCAGAGGATCTTCCCCACCCAGAGAGCAAACCCAGGTCTGTCTCCTCCATTAGCAGGTGGATTCCTTATCGCTGAGCCACCTAGGAACCCCCCACAGAGGTGTTCCGCTCTTTTAAAAGAGCCATGAGCCGCACCTTACCCACTTGGCCAGAGAAAGGAAACACTGCGGGGCAGCCACCACGGACACTTGAAGGGCAGCTCTAATGAATGGCTGGATCACAGGGTTTGGAATCACCAAACCCAAGTCCAAGGTCTCAGCTCAGCTATTTACCAGCAGGTTGTGTGGGATTATTGCAAGTGAAAGTGAAGTCGCTCAGTCGTGTCCGACTCTGCAACCCCATGGACTGTAGTCTGCCACACTCCTCCATCCACGGGATTTTCCAGGCAAGGGGACTAGAGTGGGGTGCCATTCAGTTCAGTTCAGTCGCTCAGTCGTGTCCCACTCTTTACGACCCCATGAATCGCAGCACGCCAGGCCTCCCTGTCCATCACCAACTCCCAGAGTTCACCCAGACTCACGCCCATCGAGTCAGTGATGCCATCCAGCCATCTCATCCTCTGTCGTCCCCTTCTCCTCCTGCCCCCAATCCCTCCCAGCATCGGAGTCTTTTCCAATGAGTCAGCTCTTCGCGTGAGGTGGCCAAAGTACTGGAGTTTCAGCTTTAGCATCATTCCTTCCAAAGACATCCCAGGGCTGATCTCCTTCAGAATGGACTGGGTAGATCTCCTTGCAGTCCAAGGGTTGCCATTAGGACATGTCATTTCTGAGTTTGTGAAAACAGAGTTTCTAGCCTGTACCTCAGGGGTTGATGTGACGAGACAGTGGCTGTGGACAAACTTTGTAGGCTACAAAGTGCTAAAGATGTTACCCCCTGTCACCATCCTTACCTGGGAAGGGTGTCCTAATGCCATCAAGCAGGACAGCAACCACACAGGGGCGGCTCTGCCAGAACTCAGTGGCTTCTGCCCCCACCCATCAGGTTGTCACTGGCAATGGGCTCTGAGTACTTCCCTGGGTGTGATGCCTCTATGTTAACATGCATCCAGATCACCTGGACTTTAAACATACCGATTCCCAAGGCCCCAACCCTCTAATTAATCTCTTTGGTTGGTCGGGATCCATCTGTTATTAGCTTCCCAACTATTCTGATGCAGATTATCCATAAACCATACTTTAAGAAAAATTAGCACTGCTGAGACTAGGTGACCACGGGGCAGAAGGGGAACACAGGTATGATGTCCATGTGCACCCTTGGGTGGGAGGCAGGGGTACTCCATTCTGAGTTAACCAGCAGCTCTTCTGGTCCTGCCTCCGTGACGTCCCTTCTGTCAACAAGAGCTTCCTCTGGGTGTTCCTTTTCCTTCTGGTTGGGATGTTTGACTTCTTGCCATGGATAAGAAGCAACGCTGGGTCCAAAATTTCCGTCATTAAGCTTTGAATCTATTTATAACTTCAGAAGGAAAGCTGAAGTATATCCCAAACCAGAGCCTCAACACCCTTGCCAAGTCAGTGCAAATTCTCAGCCACACACAGAGTGTTCATCCCTGCGCATCTGGGAAGGGGCCTGGGGTATTGTGGTGGCTGTGGCTTCGTCACTCAGTCATCTCCAACTCTTGTGACCCCGTGGACTGTAGCCCGCCAGGCTCCTCTGTCCATGGGATTTCCCAGGCAAGACTACTGGCGTGGGTTCCCATTTCCTTCTCCAGGGGATCTTCCCGACCCAGGGATCGAACCTGGGTCTCTTGCACTGCAGGCAGATTATTTACCGCTGAGCCAGTGGGGAAGTCTGGTATAGTGGTGTCACAGACATAAGCGTGCCTTCTGTTTCATACACTGAAGAGCCCACTATTTGGTAACAACAGTTTCCTGGCTCGCCTTCAAGTCATTTTTTGGAGGCTGTACCTGTGAAACCATGTGACTTGGCTGGGACTCGAACCCACGCAGCTGGGAGTCGAACATGGCCAAAACCCATAGTCTTCCAACTGATACCGATTTCACGACTTAATGAAGCTCAGGTTCTTGGAGTCTCATTGCACAGAAAATTCAGTGAGAGGAAAAGTGATAGGTAAGAAGTGGATTTATTTAGAAGCACACGCCACAGACAGAGTGTGGGCCATCTCAGAAGGAGACAGCAGCCTTGAAATGTGGTATGGTTAGCTTTTGTGAGCTGGGTTAATTTCATAGGCTACCTGTTCTGGGGAAGTGAAGTGAAAGTCACTCAGTTGTGTCCGACTCTTTGCGACCCCATGGACTATACAGTCCATGGAATTCTCCAGGCCAGAATGCTGGAGTGGGAAGCCTTTCCCCTCTGCAGGGGATCTTCCCAATCCAGGGACTGAACCCAGGTTGCCCACATTGCAGGTGGATTCCTTACCGGCTGAGCCACCANGTCCGACTCTTTGCGACCCCATGGACTATACAGTCCATGGAATTCTCCAGGCCAGAATGCTGGAGTGGGAAGCCTTTCCCCTCTGCAGGGGATCTTCCCAATCCAGGGACTGAACCCAGGTTGCCCACATTGCAGGTGGATTCCTTACCGGCTGAGCCACCAGGGCAGAGATTTCCAGGAATTGGGCCACCACCCTCTTTTGGTCTTTGATGGTCAGCCTTGGAAATGTCATGTCTCCTTTGGGGGTATCACTTAGCACACTGATGTTACAGTGAACATCTACTGATGCTCTAAACCCAGTTGAAGTCGATTTGTCTGCCACCTTGGACCCATGTGGTTCTAATCAGTTTACGACGTGTACTCAGGCTAAGTCCTTTCAGAGGTTCTGCCCTGCCCCTCTGCCTCCTGTTTCACCTGAAGGCATGGAGAAGGGATTGAGACCATTTCCCGCTCTGGCCTTGTCCAGCATGGTCTTTTTTTGAGCTCAGTTTACCCTTCCTCTCAAGCACTAACCAAGGCCCTTTTGTGAGGAAGTTGTCTGGGGAGCCTTTAATGAAGAGAATGTGTCTATGGTGGAATCCATGATGTGAGGTCATACCTGAGCATCTGGAACCCGAGGAAAACATACCTCTGGGAATCCCAAAGTTCTGTCAGGTGGAAGGTCCCAAAGCTTTCCTCGTTGGAGCTCCTGACAGAGCCAGCACAAGCTGCTGCTGCTGCTGCTCAGTCGCTCAGTCGTGTCCGACTCTGTGCGACCCCATAGATGGCAGCCGACCAGGCTCTGCTGTCCCTGGGATTCTCCAGGCAAGAACACTGCAGTGGGTTGCCATTTCCTTCTCCAGTGCACGAAAGTGAAAAGTGAAAGTGAAGTCACTGAGTCGAGTCCAACTCTCAGCAACCCCATGGACTGCAGCCTGCCAGGCTCCTCCGTCCATGGGATTTTCCAGGCAAGAGTGCTGGAGTGGGGTGCCATTGCCTTCTCCTCCAGTATAAGCTAAGTGACCTCAAATCCTTTAGAAAGAGCAGCTCCTCAGCAATTCCAGGTGCACAGCACAGGAGATAAAAACGTCATTTAATAACGTCCTGCTGCTGCTGCTGCTGCTGCTGCTCAGTTGCTTCAGTCGTGTCCGACTCTGTGCGACCCCATAGACGGCAGCCAACAAGGCTCCCCCGTCCTGGGATTCTCCAGGCAAGAACACTGGAGTGGGTTGCCATTTCCTTCTCCAGTGCATGAAAGTGAAAAGAGAAAGTGAAGTCGCTCAGTCGTGTCCGACTCTCAGTGACCCCATGGACTTCAGCCTACCAGGCTCCTCCGTCCATGGGATTCTCCAGGCAGGAGTACTGGAGTGGAGTGCCATTGCCTTCTCCAATAATGTCCTGGAGTATCATCCATCTCACAGGTCCCTGGGGCTGCCTGTGTTCAGTACTAGGACAAGGCTAAACAAGTGTGTAACAACAAAGCTCTCTCTTTACCCCCAATTAAATGAGATCAAAAAGGAATTTCTCTCTTAAAAAGCTGAGCTGTTTGTGTTCTTACATTTGTGCTGCCTCACAAATTTTTCCATCTTCATTTTCAAATATTTCTATGCAAACAATGGCTTGTATAATTGGACACGGCTATAAATGACCTTATTGTTTCTGTTCAAAGCAGGTCCAGAAATTTGAGTGATTTCCTTCAGGATTGCAGTTCAAATCTTACTTAATAGTTCATTAATAGTCATGTTTTACTTCTCTGCCAGAGAGTAGCTGTGCTGATGTTGACTGAAGTTCCTTTTTGCAGTTGTTACACTGTAAAGACAGCAGTTGGACTTTGTTGATTTTCCTTTGCCCCTTTCTGATTATAAAAGTTATGCTATCTTTTTTTTAAAAAAAAAGTACAACAATGGACACCCCCCCCAACAACCCCATCACCTCAATGCAACTACAATTAATATTTTAGCTCATTTATACAAGTGATTCATCTTTGCATAGATAAGGCCCCATGAAGTAACCCAAGTGAATGAGCAGTTAAGGTGCTAATATGCTGATGACATCTAAATTTTGCCTTTCTCCCGAAGATAGCTACCACCCTTAGTCCACCCTTAACCACCCTCCTACTCTGTTTCCAGAGTCTTTCCCCAACTTCTGGTCTTATTTGGATGCCTTCTGTGAAGTATCTAGAAATCACAATAAAGTCTTTGTGGGTGGGTCATTAACTCACCTAGTCTTCAGCCTTGTTGTAAAGGTTGAGTAAATTAGTTGGACTGGTACTTGGCCTTCTGAACCTTTGTTGTAACAGATAAGTACTGTTTGTATACTTCTCCTAAATTCTCTTAGGCCAGGGAATAGCTTCCTTTCTTGCCATCTATAAGGTGTGATTCTCCTGCCTGGGCACCCTGCCTCATTCAAGGCTATTCATTTCATCTTATTCCAAAGCTAGCTGCTGAGCGTGCGCCTAGGGGAGGGAGGTGTGCCTCTCAGGCTGTGTGCTGACCCTTGTGAATTTTATCTCAGGGATTTTTTCAAATGAATAGAAGCCATCTCACTGCCTCTCTCCACCTTCATCTTCCTCTGGACCCAGGCTGCGTCTCCATCCTTGCTCAAACCAAACTCTCTGGCTTGTTCCTTGGATGAGAGTCACTCACTCATAGTTGTTGTTCAGTCACTCAGTCGTGTCCGACTCTGCGACCACATGGACTGCAGCACACCAGGCTTCCCTGTCCCTCACTGTCTCCCAGAGTTTGTCCAGACTTACGTCCATTGGGTCAGCAATGCCATCCAACCATCTCGTCCTCTGTCACCGCCTTCTCCTCCTGCCTTCAATCTTTCCCAGCATCAGGGTCTTTCCCAGTGAGTTGGCTCTTGGCATCAGGAGGCCAAAGTATTAGAGCTTCGGCTTCGGCATCAGTCCTTCCAATGAATATTCACAGTAGTTTATACCAAAAAAGAAAAAACAAAGAGGACTAATCATTATCCTGACAAATAAGGTGGTGCTTCTCGCTCACCCCGCCCATTTGAGTGGGTGCCTGTCTTTTTTTTTATTCCTGTTACTGGGTGAGTCTCTCCTGCTGGGCAGATGACTGGAAATATTCTCCATCAAGTTGTGCTGATGAGGGGATGGTTCCCAGAATGTGACCCCAAGCATGTTTACCGGACAACACAGCTCCCTCTCTCAGGTAGGAGGCGGGTTGTGGGTGTTATGTTGGTCATAAAGGAGGAAATTGAGAGGCACACCCTCCCAAAGAACACAGTGAAGACATGTCTGTGTTCACGCCTTGCCTTGTACATTCTTTACCTAGCAATTCAGGGAGCTGGAGGAAGGGAGAGGGTGTTACAATCTGCAGGAATAGCTTCTGCTGGAGGAGGGCGGGTGCCTTCAGAGCCTAGAATCATACTGGATCTTCTGAGCACAAACCTGCCCTCACCAGTGCCAGGGTAAGGCAGTCATGACTTGGAAGCATATAGAATAGAATTATAAGGAATGTCAGAGTTCTCCAGTCCATGCTTACGTTTTCCTGGGAGAGAAGAAATGTCACAGAGGGAAATGAGCCGCCCACACGTGTGCCTGACTGATGTGGCCTGCATCTCAGTCCTGTCCGTGGGCTGACTCAGGCCCCAAAGGTCAGATCAGTCTCTAGCCACTGAACATAGTCATCACCTACTTCCAGAAGGACTTCCCATATCCCTGTACATGGAAAATCAATTTTGAAACATTGATGGACTGCTGCTGAAGCTGAAGCTCCAATACTTTTGCCACCTGATGCGAAGAGCTGACTCACTGGAAAAGCCCCTGATGCTGGAAAAGACTGAAGGAGGAGAAGGGAGTGACCGAGGATGAGATGGTTGGTTGGCATCACCCAGTCAATGGACATGAGTTTGAGCAGGGTCTGGGAAACGGTGAAGGACAGGGAAGCCTGGTGTGCTGCAGTACGTGGAGTTGCAAAGAATCAGACGTGACTGAGCAACTGTATAAAACAACAATGCAAATAAGGGTGGTGGTGGTGCTTTTTCCCTAAGCTAATATGATGTAGTGGAAAGAACAAGGGCTTTGGAACCAGGCCAACCAGTGGTCAAATCCAAATTCCTCCACTTATTAGCTGGGTGATCTCAGTGTACTAAACTTCTTACAACCTCACTTTTTATTACTCATGAAGGTAATAACACCAATCTTCAAGAATTCATCAAAAGTATTAATGGAATAATATTCATGGTACACCTGTACCATACATCACCTTATTTTTAACATTCAAGAAATGATAGTTATTATTTGCTTGTGATTAGAGCTGCGTTTGCTCTTCACTGATTTGTGTTTAGGAAGATGGCTTTCTCCAAATATTAAGTTTGTTACATATATGAGAGAGGCAGGGGCTGGCAATAGAATTGTGGTTGAAAAGGCAAAACGACAGGAACAGCCAACTTGTATCATTATCTGTTCCCAAAACCTCTGATCAGATGGTTTTCCAAATTCTGAAGATCCTAAACCCCAGTCCTTTAAAGAAATAATGTTAAAAGTATAGTGTTAAGAAACCCAAGGCTTTCACCATTTGTTCAAATCTGTCTGAAAGAGCAGATCCTAAAAGCATAACAGATATTTAATGGAATCTGTCTTTTTGATGATAATTACAGCATTCTGAAGTAGGCTTTAAACACATCTGTATACATGAACTGCTGCTTCAAAATTACTTGCTTCAAGGGGGCATTCAGTCTCTTGTTCAACTTTCAAGTTAGATAACTACTGTTTAAATTGATGGCAGGTGTTTGATCTATAAATAAGAGTTGCGCTTCGCACTTTAGCACTCTGTTTACCTGCCGCCGGGTGTCCATTCGCAGGATCCTGGGAAGGCCGGAGGAGTCCACAACAGGGATCTGCCCGAATGCGACTGCTGCAGTGAAGCCTTCACACTTTTACATTCTGAGAGGGGCTAGTTCTCTGATCAGAACAGGAGGCCCTGTTGATTGGAAAATGCACCAATGAGCCTGAAGGGAGATGAGAAAATAATATGGGAAGGATAATGAGCACTAGGGACTTTGGTCATAATATCTGATAACCTCAGTAGCTACTAAAAAATCTTTCCTAGTCTTTCTTTTTTTTCCAGTCTGCCTCAAGGTGGAAACCGCATTTCCTCTGTCTCCCAGGCCACATGGTTTCAGCAGCCAATCCCTTTGTAGGATCCTGCTGCCAGCATATTTCAGTTTGCTACTAAGGACTCCCAGGGAAACTGGTCCTCTCTCCACAGCTCTCAGTTCACTTCTCTCATTCAAACTGTCGCGTTCTGACGCGGACCAGGCACCCATGGGCACCCTGATGGCTCTCCTCTTCCAGCCTCCTCAAACCTAAAACTGCTGATTAGGTCCATCAGTGTGCAACCCCTCAAGGCTCCGAAGACAGCAGGCCAACAGGAGCGCCGCTCAGAGCCAGCCCGCCCAGCCGGGAAGGAGGGGCTTGCCTGGAGACACAACTTTCAGTTGACAACGGGGAGCTGATGCTGGAGACTGGCCTCCTGACCACTCACGTTCACTCGTCAGTTCCAGTCCTGCTTGGATGAGGACTTGGCACTTCTGGAAATGGAGTATGGAACATTTAGGGGCAACTTGGACCGGATGCTCCCACTAAGAGTGCCACCGTGGCAGTGGTCATTGCCTGGTGGAGGCGGGCCATCCGTCCTTGGCCCACTTGAAAAGCTCCGGAATGGGTTCTAGACTCATGGTTCTGTGCTCTGTGAACACAAGCCTCTCCCAGCTTGCTGGGCAAGAGGCCTCTGCTTAGGACCCAGCAAGGAGGCGGTGCTGGCTCATAAGAGCTTCTCGAGCTCTTGAGCTGGCTATCTGGCTTTAACGCACAGAGCACAAATCAAGGGAGGTGAAGCTTTCTTCTGCTCAGCAGCAGGGAGAAGAGAAACCCACTGAAATTGCCTTCTGCTGGGGAAATGGACAGTGCCCACAGCAGCCTGCTTGCCTAGGTTCACCTCCGCTGAGACCAAAACCAGCTCTGGTGGCAAATTGGGCATACCAGCCACCTAGACAGGTCTCTATATCTTGAGTCTTGGTAGAGACAAGAGTGAGAGAGAGCTCACCATCTATAATGAAGGCGCAGCACAGTTTACTCCAAATGCTTATGAATAATAAACTGTCAAGGACAGAGAGGAGCTTCTGCTGCCACCAGTTCCCAAATCCTTCTCACCAAGGAATTGCCCTTGAGCAACGTGGCCCTGGGGGGAGTTGTATGCTGGGCTGGCTTGGATCCTGACTTCAGCATCCCCGCCTGCTCTTCAGTCCAGACTGCCCAGATTCTGATGTTTGATGTCTGCCGCATCTCACTTCCTCAACGCTGTGGGCTTACAGTCTTTACTTTGGGATCTATAGAGTGGCGTTCCAATGCCAGCCTCCTTTGTCCCTAACCCGAGTATCTCATGTCTGTGCCACCCAGCTGCCACCCCAAGAAAGTCAAGAGCATATCCCCAAGACGGGATACATCCAAGTGTTGATGGAAGGGTTAAGGTCTACCGCTTCCTTCTCTTGAACCACAGGGCTCAGGAGGAAAGGGCCTGTGCTGCCTTTGTAGATTGGGACCCACATGGCTGGAATGGGACGGCTCAACCCAGCTCCTAGGTCCCTGAGAGAGGGACAGGCAAATCCCACCCAACTTCATGCAGTACTGTATGTTGATGCAGGTTGGATACAGAGGGTTGGAGAAAAGTGCAGATAATTCTGAACATTTGCCTAGCAGATGAAGTTGTAATCCAGCTACTAAATGATCACTAACGCTGAGGTGATGAACCTGGTGAGCAGCAGCGGCCAGTACAGAGCTCTAAGGTTGGAGACTTTGTGAAAAATTGTATTTTGAAGCTCTTTTTTTTTTGCTTTTTATTATTTTTAAATTTTTTATTGGAGTATAGTTGCTTTACAGTGTGTTAGTTTCTGCTATACAGCAACATGTATCAACTATACATATATATACATCCCTCTTTTTTGGATTTCCTTCCCATTTCGGTCATCACAGAGCACTGAGGAGAATTCCCTATGCTCTACAATAGGTTCTCATTAGTTACCTATTTGATACATGGTTGTATATATGCCAGTCCCAGTCTTCCAGGTGTCTGCCCATTTGTTCTCCAGCCTGACTTTAAAAAACCACAGCTGCATTTGTCTTCATATAAAAAGTCCTGTGCTGGGTGGGGCAGATGGCACCCCCACAGAGGCTGAGGCATTCCACAGTCTCAGTGGAAACACACACACACACACGCGCACACACACACACACACTCTGCAAACACCTCAAGAACCTTGGGGCACCTAGGAGCCAGCATGTGCGTGGCCTCCTTCACCCCGTGCACCAGCTCTCAGGAGGTCTACTCTCTTCCCAGCTGGTTCTCTGATAAACCGAAAGTGGTGAAAAGCTAAGCTTATATCCTCTTGAATTCTTCCGATTTCCATTTTTGCTGGAGACTTTCCTAATGGTCTTATTTTCTACCCTTTTTCCTTTAGAAATAATGTTTTTGAAACATCGTGGAAACAGGTGGGAGAGGAGCGGGTGTATACATAAGTGCTTTGGGGTGGGGTCCACAGGCCCACAGGAGCACCTAGTTCCTAGAAACAGAGAAACAAGCGTGACATCTTTGGATCTGATTTTAGTAAAGAAACACCCCAGCGCAGAGCCTTTATCTGTTTAATGTACCAGAACTCAACTGCAGAAAACTGGCTTCTCTATTAGCATATTACCAAATGTGCAGTACAGCTGCCTGGGAACGGCCAGTTTATTNGGCCCACAGGAGCACCTAGTTCCTAGAAACAGAGAAACAAGCGTGACATCTTTGGATCTGATTTTAGTAAAGAAACACCCCAGCGCAGAGCCTTTATCTGTTTAATGTACCAGAACTCAACTGCAGAAAACTGGCTTCTCTATTAGCATATTACCAAATGTGCAGTACAGCTGCCTGGGAACGGCCAGTTTATTATTGCTGGGGGCCGTCCTGGGTTATGATCTGGAAGAATTTGAATCACCCTTTACTTTTTTTTTTTTTTTTCCTGCTCTCATTTTGATTTTGGCAGTGGAAGAAGAAGAGAATACTCCCAAGAGATTCAATTATTTTCTTTCAAAATTCTCTTGGAATCATAATGCCTATTAGAAATTGAAGGCACCCATATCTCATGCTAGTCAGCCTAACTGGTAATTAAAGTGCAATTAAATTTTTCACGGTGTGGATTGTTACTATTTTTTTTCCAAGGAAATTACAAACTCCAAGCCCTTGAGAGTTACGGGATTAATCTATAGACATTTAATAATTCAGCTTTGATCAGATGGAGTCACGGATGGGTCTCTGAAAAGGAAGGGGAATAGTATTGTTTTGTTATTAATGGTGCATTTTAATTTTATTTGGTTTTTCAGAGGCCAGAATATAAGTAACCAGTCCAGGAATGAAAGGCCATTTTCAAATTGGCTGTTAGTGCTCTCACTAACGTGTGCCAGTAATGACATCTCACTGCCAGCCTCACTTCCTTCAAATAGCTTTGCACAATTTAGGGTCCATTCCTAACTTGTCACCAGTGGACAAGGAATTAACATTTGGCCAGAAGTTGGGAGGCTTAATTGGCTGACCCTGTCTGGCCTTAGCCAAATGTTTTTTCCTCCTCTCATTCCCTTCATCGCTTTTTCTCTTTGTTGGTAGAAATGTCTTTGCGTGGCAAGGCTGTGCTAATAAGTGATCTCTTGAATTTGGATCTGAGGTCAGTGTTCTCACACAGACCTGGTCAGCTCCCCAGTCTCTGACAGCGAGCCTGGCCCCAGGTGGAGCTGAACACACCTGGAGCAGAGCTCCCACCTGCCCGCAGCCCGGCCTCGACGCTAGGGGGCGCTCGGGTGCTGGCTGGGAGGGGACTCAACGTGAGTGGCAGGTGAACCTACTTGTGATTTGTAGCCAAGGTCCACCCTCATGCCCTGACCTCAATCATATTCATTTTTAATTTAGGGGAAGACATGGCTGTTTTAAAAAATATACATTCTGAAAATTCATCTTAAGAAATACTTATATCCTGTCCTGAATTGGCAGGATGTAAGTTTATGAGTAAATTAGTGCAGTGTAGCATAGCAGCTAAGAGTTTAGATAGGAGTCAAATAAGGCTGTGCTGCAACTCCATTGCCTTGAAGTCTCTTGTTTTAGATATGGTTTACTTACTGTCTCTGAGCCTCACTTTTCCCATCTCGAAAGTGGGTGTACTGATAGAACCTGCCTCATAAGATTGTAATAAGGATTAAAAGATATAAATCTTAGCAAATGCCTGGCACAAAATAAGTACTCAAAAAATACTAGCTGCTAATGTTTTAATTATTGATCTGTAGTATGGAACATTTGCATTCTTTTTGGGGTGCATTTTAATTCTGCATCCTTACTTTGAAGTACTTTTAGAATACTTTCTAACACTGCTCCAGACTAGAATTCTTCTCTTTGATCCTTCCTATGAATATCAAATGGTCATCTGAGTTAAATTCACCCATTCCAGTCCATTTTAGTTCGCTGATTCCTAGAATCTCGACGTTCACTCTTGCCATCTCCTGTTAGACCACTTCCAATTTGCCTTGATTCATAGACCTGACATTCCAGGTTCCTATGCAATATTGCTCTTTACAGCATCGGACCTTGCTTCTTTCACCAGTCACATCCACAGCTGGGTTTTGTTTTTGCTTTGGCTCCATCTCTTCATTCTTTCTGGATTTATTTCTCCACTGATCTCCAGTAGCATATTGGGTACCTACTGACCTGGGGAGTTCCTCTTTCAGTATCCTATCATTTTGCCTTTTCTTACTGTTCATGGGGTTCTCAAGGCAAGAATCTACTGAAGTGGTTTGCCATTCCCTTCTCCAGTGGACCACATTCTGTCAGACCTGTCCACCATGACCCACCTGTCTTGGGTTGCCCCGTGGGCATGGCTTAGTTCCAGTTGCCGCTGACCTCGGACGTGGGGTAGCTCCTCTCTGCCGCCGCCCCTGACCTCAGACACGGGGTAGCTCCTCTTGGCCATTCCTGCACTGTCGCAGCCTGGTACTCTAGGCCACTGCCCCTGACCTAGGACGTGAGGTAGCTCTCGGCTACCACCATTATATCTATTACTGCGGGCAGGAATCCCTCAGAAGAAATGGAGTAGCCATCATGGTCAACAAAAGAGTCTGAAATGCAGTCCTTGGATGCAATCTCAAAAATGACAGAATGATCTCTGTTCATTTCCAAGGCAAACCACTCAATATCACAGTAATTATGCCCC